>JAGFNQ010005005.1:437689-466677 GCA_024364735.1 Boesenbergia rotunda
AAATCAACATGAGATACTACTTTTATGATTAAAAAGAAACACTAAAACATGTATAACTCAAAACATGTACACTCAAGCATTAAAAAGTCTTAACTCACTTTTATTGGCTTAACTTGAAACTTTAGCAATTCTTGAACTTTAAATCTTTCTTTAACTTTTAGAAAATTTCCTTAAACTTTAGAGAAACTTTGCTAAAGCATATACTTGAAAATAATAACTCACTTGGATCCACTTAAGACGTAAGTACCATCTTATGCGCGTTCCCTAAAAGATTGGGGTAGCGAGCCACCAATCCTAATAGAGCAAACCTTGGTCTACCAGGGCCAAGACCTTGGAATTGGACACCTGGATTTCTTTAACGACGCCCTTGGACGCCGGGTACTGGCCTTAGAAAATAAAATAGTTTTTCTCTCTTTTTTTTCTTATCTTTAAATGCCTTGGCATTTTATCGAACACCTTGTGTGCCCAAATCCCTAAGTCTTGACTTTTGGGGATCTCGTAAGGCCTTGGCCTTCTCTTTTCTTTTTCTTTATCTCTCTTTTCTTTTCTTATAGATTTCTTAGACCCTAACCTCACATAGGGTACTCTATCAAATATACATAAGCATATAATGAACTAAGATCTCATGCAAAATCTTAAACTAAAAGTAAATATCTCTTTTAAAACTTTTAAGGGAAAATTCTTGCGGAAAACCGCCTCTTACTGCAGGTGAGCAGTACTTACCTCGATATCTTGGACTTACAACCAAGAACGGCGTCGGAGGTTCCGGAGAAACTCGGAGTCTCGGAGATTTCTTCGCGCTCACGCGTTCCTCTCGTCGTGGGGATTCCGAATATCGGAAAATCTCTCGGAGGAGAGCCTTGACCGGCCACCGGAGGAAAGCCCTAGGGCTTGGTGTGTTTTCGCCCAAGAGAGGAGAGAGGGGCGGCGTGAGGGTTTGGGTGAGGAAAATAAAACTTCTCTCCTTAATTATCTATTTATACTTATGGGGGCGAATTTACCTAATTATACCTCATCTATTGTTTCACTCAATTTATTTTAACAAAATTAAACCAGCCCAGCTGGTTCGCCTATTTTCTCTTACAACGTAGGTGAAGGGTTCGATTCCCACCTACGCGATTTTTGTTTATAACCCTTTTTGCCACTTTCGTTTACGGAAAAATTCTATAAAAATATCCATAAATTTGGAATAAATTCTAAGATATTTCTAAAATTAGTTTCGAGAATTTTCGGATGTTACATCAGAGCTCAATCAACCGTTGGATCAAGCTCGGAGGGTTCTAGATCGTCCATTCAAAGATTAGGTTGATCTGGACCATCCGTTGAAAATCTGGAGGATCCGAGCTACCACAAGGCAGATCCTGACCCCAGATCATCATCATAAAAGTTTGGCTCCAATCAGAGCAAGATCAGCCGTTGGATCTCCTCCAATCAATCTAAGCCGTCCAATGTTAATTACTTAAGGAAAAATTTCCCACAACGCACAGTGTCGCGTCCTCGCCGCAGCTGGTTTCGTTTGGTTTCTTCTTCGTTTCTCATTCGTTTTCTTCTTCAAGTTCTTCAACCAAGGCGTGACCACCTCGATTCGAAGCTCATCCTTGAGTGACAGCAAGGATTCGGATTGAGGCTTAGTTTAATTGGCAAAATTTTCTGTTATTAGCAGTAGATTTCAATTCTGTTATTTCATTTCTGAAATTCTGAGTAAATTTCTGTAATGTTTCGGTTCTGCATAGTTTTTGCTTCAATTAGAGTTCTAATTCAGTGTTTATATTAGCTAGATTGTTTGTGTAGCGAACAAGTGTAATTGGATCAGTTTATTTCGCTTAAATTCGTTTCTGAAATTAGTTCCCTGTTGCGTGCCATTTCAATTGCTTGCGTATCATCCCAACGTGCCAGATTTAATTTCTGCAGTTTTTCTTAGCTGTAGCTTCTGAATTCGTATCAAGTAATCTTTAGTTTTCTTCAGCTTTCCTGCATTCTCGATTAGTGACTTAAGTTAAGTTGCAATTGTAGCTTCAGCCCTCAAATTTGTCATCGCATCCTTGCTTTCGATTGTTCAAGCCCTGCAATTTCATCACTGCACTCGAATCAGTTTTTTTTTCTTCTGCATTTCTATTTCTGCAATTTTGCTGCAGCTTGCATTTGTTGACTTTGCATCCAATTCGTGACATCTGAAACCTTGCATTTAATTCTTGTTTATCTGCGCATCAACTCTGCATCTGATTTCTGAATTTCCGCACTCTGATTTCCTGCTCTCCATTTCTGCAGTCGATCTATTTTGGCAGATAAGTTGATAACTGAACTCTTAATTCTGCATTCATTAGCTTGTTTGCATCCTATTTGTTTGCTTTATATTCCCTTGTTCTTCATCAGCATAATTCCATTTCCTGTATCAAGGATCGATTCAAACTGAATGATTGCCATTCCTTAACTTTGTATCAGCTGTAGATCTGCAGTGTGTATCAGTTGTAGATCTGCAGTGTGTATCAGAACACTTAGGTTAATTGAATCTTTTTTGAGTTTTAGTTTGTAATTGTTGCAGCTTGTTCGGTTTGAGTTTCATCCAGTTTGTTATTAAATTCTGCATTCGAATCTGAATTTCTGCATATGAATGGTTGCTGCACCTCTACATTCATGTATAGCATTTCTGAGTTCATTCTTTCTTGAGTTACTTTCGAATGGGTCAGTTCTATCTCTGAAAATGTCAGTTTATTAATTTTAAAAGCAAGTCTCTGCATTAGAATACATTCAAATTTGGTCAGTTCATTATCATTGCATTAATGAAATTCTTAATTGCCATTACCTAGTTAAGTTGCTTAGTTAAATTTTCTTCTTTTCACTCCATTTTCATTGCATTTGCATCTTTAATTGAAACCACACTCAAATTTCATCGGAAACCCAAAAACACAAACGACACAAATACAAGCTCGAATCACACAACGTCAACTAGTCCCTAGGAAAAATACGACCTGTGGCCCCTTTACTACGTTTTCATATTTCGATTGCAAAAAAGGGTTTCCAGCATTTCATATACATTTAAAATTTGAGACCCACATTCGTGACAGTCTATTTTGGGTCCATCAGCCGTCTATAATTAACCAATTATAGAACGATCATGAGTCGCATCTAGTAGTACATCATGATCCCCAATTAATCGAAAGATCAACGGTTGACCTCAGAAACAATTCTGAAACCCTTCAGCAGCTATAACGAATCGTGCCCCATTCCCTTCACCATCTTATACCCACTTGGTTTAGGACATTGTCTATGTGTGTCAGTCCCCACTAGGCTGACTACATCACACCTAGCCCAAGTAATGTTTTCTCGTCCTACGGATTCTAATTACTCTCATGTATCTAAGAGATTCATACTCTGAATATGTCATGCTCTGGCCAGAGGCTTCGAGTAACAATCCGACGATAGGCCTTGGGTATACATCTCCTCGCAAGGAGTGGTGAATCTTTTGTAGGCTGTTCAAACATCTTCGGACACTTCGGCTTATACCCAATCATCCTGGGTCCACACCTCCTTGGAGATGCTTGCTTAAGATGTCAAAGTATAAGTCTCCATGACCAAGATGACTTGAACATCTCAAGTCAAAGGAACATCGCACTTAAGCTGCAGTAAGAACTTCACTGACATGTATATATGTAGACTACCATATGAAGTTTTACAGCCAGTCACTCCAATGAACTAGTTCCCTTAACTAGCATTCATGTTTATCTCCGGGCATCCCAATGTCACCAGCCAGTGAGAATCAGCTGATTAGAGAATAACCCATGCTAGTCTCAACAGAATTGATAGTGTCCGTTTTTATCAATTCATCGACTAGGGACAATTTCAATACTTCACAATTGCACATGTAGAGATAATCACTAGTTGTGAATTCATCACAAATTCTCTCATGCTGTGAATTGTATTGCGGACATTCAGTAAATGAGTTTAAGATCTCAATCAAATACATAAACATGTATACTCAAATAGTGAATATTCATTTATTAAAATAAATGATTACAATCATAAGGCGATTGTCTTAGGACACTTTTCTCATATCACTATCAGATTCGCCTCAGTGCAAATCATAAGTACATAGGTACCTCCTTGGTTCACCAACCAAGTACCAACGGTAACCCATAAGTGGCAAGCAACTAGCTCCACACCTTTCCGAATCGGTACAAGTCACATCTGACTGTACTTTTTGGTTATCTAACCAAGCATAATATATCTGAGATCAAAAGTCCTATAGAAATAGGATATCTCTAACCTCTATCAACTAAGATGATAACCAACCAATACCATCTCTGTTGCATCACAATAAATCATGTCCTCCAAACATGTCATCTTAGATATCTATCAATAACTGAAGCTCCATGAGCTAAAGTGAGTTGATCTCGTAGCTGATAAAGCCAACTAAGACATACAACCAACAATAGGTTGTCCTCTAATTCGACCCAAGTCCCCGACTCATCAGTCGATACTATCGAAAAATCAACATTATCCGCTATACAATTGAAGCCACCATGTCTAACACTACACTATACAATAGATACAAAAGAGGTAAATGAAACACATCATATACCTCGTGTCGCCTGGAGGAGTCCCGTCGCCGCCATGTCCCAATCGCGTCCATCGAGAAAACGACTCCGACATAAAATCCAAAAAAACACCCACAAGACCACAAGGTATCTCGAGAACCTGGCTCTGATACCAAATAAATTGCCACGCCTCGAGACCCCAGGAGCCGCTGGTCCAATAGAAAATCGGACAGCACCTTCCCTGTCCGACGGACAACTTACACATACATACATCATCATAAATCACAACCACGCAGTTTAAATGGCCTCAGGCCTCAAATCAAGACAGAACATAAAATAAAACCGAATAAACCATACATGATTGTGGATCGGTCCGACTTACGACAAAACATAAGGCATAAAGGTCTCACAAAAGTACAACTATACTACCGTATAGTATGACTAAATCCAACCCAAAATCAACAACGGAAGAAAATAAAGAAAGTACTATCAACAAAATAGACGAAAAATCCCGAAGACATCTCGACGAGTACGCGAACTGGGGCAGGCTGTCGGGCACGCTCCAGTCAATCATCCTAAAATAAAAACAAGGAGCTAACGGAGTGAGTCATAGAACTCAGCGAATATCTCATCATATATATACAAGATATTCTAAGATAACAACAGGGTAATAGACTACCGAAATAACACGTGCATAGGCAGGAATAAGAACAACTGCAAGAGCAAAATAAGAACTACCATACCAACGTAGCAGAGTCGCCAAGACCAGACATAAGGGTCTCCTATAAGTGCATGTCAATCATAATGCAGCATCAAGTAAAAACAAGCACAAGTAAGTGCAAAATAAATGAATACACAAGGTGCAATGACATGGTCGCCCCTGCCGTCGGTCAGACATCGTCACCTATGTACGGGAGGAAGCTGAACGGAGGCCACCCTCCGACGTAGAGCTGTGACTGCCGTCTATACTCTGCCATCACTACTCCTGAGCGATCGAGTAGACGGAATGCTGCCGGTGTAACACCCCTACTCCATGGCCTATCTGGGGACCTCTTTGTCTACCCTAGGTCATCTGTGGAGGACATCTCTGTCTGGGTGTTACTCCTACCCCATGCATATAAATGGGGGAGAGACATCTCCCTCTCATCTCCTGGTATATGGACCACTCAAGGAGGGATATCTACCTGCTATCACGCTCTGATTCACTAACCCATGAGTACACGAGCGAAACAGCACAGAGCACACTACCCATACTACCTCAACCACTAACCCATGAGTGGTCGTATGGGTAGGTCAGTATGACTGTCGACCTAGCTCACCCAAAAGGGGCCCCTGATCAACAGTGATGCACAATGCACGATGATGCATAATACTGGTCAAACAGCATTCACTAACCCCGGAGGCTGGCAGAGCAGAGGGAGGAGCTACTGCCTCGGCTGGTAGAGTTGTTTCCTCTGGTACCGAGGGAAGAGGAGAAGAACGTGCAGGACGCTGATTTCCCACGAAGGGCCCAAGTCCTTGGGGAGTCGCCGCTTTTTCTGATCGAAGGACTGGGCAGCCGAAGGAATATCTGAAGGGGGAGACTCCTCGTCCACCCTTTCAGGGCGGACTGCTCTTGAAGAGGAGCCATCCCCGGAAGGAGGATCCACCACTTGATCAGCCTATTGAGCCGGAGGCCCTTGGCCCCCAGCCGGTGGGGATGTAACTGTCACGCCCCGAAACCCCAGGAGCCGCTGGTCCAATAGAAAATCGGACAGGACCTCCCCTGTCCGACGGACAACTTACACATACATACATCATCATAAATCTCAACCACACAGTTTAAATGGCCTCAGGCCTCAAATCAAGACAGAACATAAAATAAAATCGAATAAATCATACCTGACTGCGGACCGGTCTGACTTACGACAAAACATAAGGCATAAAGGTCTCACAAAAGTACAACTATACTGCCGTATAGTATGACTAAATCCAACCCAAAAGCAACAGCGGAAGAAAATAAAGAAAGCACTATCAACAAAATAGACGAAAAATCCCGAAGACATCTCGACGAGTACGCGAACTGGGGCAGGCTGTCGGGCACGCTCCAGTCAATCATCCTGAAATAAAAACAAGGAGCTAACGGAGTGAGTCATAGAACTCAGCGAATATCTCATCATATATATACAAGATATTCTAAGATAGCAACAAGGTAATAGACTACCGAAATAACACGTGCATAGGCAGGAATAAGAACAACTGCAAGAGCAAAATAAGAACTACCATACCAACGTAGCAGAGTCGCCAAGACCAGACATAAGGGTCTCCTGTAAGTGCATGTCAATCATAATGCAGCATCAAGTAAAAACAAGCACAAGTAAGTGCAAAATAAATGAATACACAAGGTGCAATGACATGGTCGCCCCTGCCGTCGGTCAGACATCGTCACCTATGTACGGGAGGAAGCTGAACGGAGGCCACCCTCCAACGTAGAGCTGTGACTGCTGTCTATACTCTGCCATCACTACTCCTGAGCGATCGAGTAGACGGAATGCTGCCGGTGTAACACCCCTACTCCATGGCCTATCTGGGGACCTCTTTGTCTACCCTAAGTCCTCTGTGGAGGACATCTCTGTCTGGGTGTTACCTCTACCCCATGCATATAAATGGGGGAGAGACCTCTCCCTCTCATCTCCTGGTATATGGACCACTCAAGGAGGGACATCTGCCTGCTATCACGCTCCGATTCACTAACCCATGAGTGCACGAGCGAAGCAGCACAGAGCACACTACCCATACTCTCTCAACCACTAACCCATGAGTGGTCGTATGGGTAGGTCAGTATGACTGTCGACCTAGCTCACCCAAAAGGGGCCCCTGATCGACAGTGATGCACAATGCATGATGATGCATAATACTGGACAAACAACATCCACTATTTAGTCCACCTATATCAACATGATGTGCAAGGATCGTGGATAATGCACCATAACCTAAGTCCTAAAGGTATAGGTATCACAAGTCAATTGTGGCACAAACAACATCAGCAAAACAAATATAAGAGTCATGCCACAATCTATTACTCTATTGCGAAGCAAGCATATCAAGTATATATATATCTGTGACAAATCTAAAAGAAGAGTCAGAGATACCCGCCTCAAGTAGAAGTCTGTATCAAATAAGATCCTCCCGTCCAGAATGTATATATCTGCGTCGCGTGCACCAAGTCAAAGCTCTGCACCAAAGAATATGATATAAGCTAACATCGCAAAGGATACAAACTAGATCGGAAACCTACACGTATCCGAATTAACCCGAACTGATCTAAGGGTGGCTCATGATAATACTGAACTACAACATTAGGCTAACCCTAAATTCAATTAGAATTAGCCATAACTAGGGATTAACCTCCACTTATAACCGCAGCACTAAATCCAATATACAGATTCCCAAAGAATCACAACTGGAATACATAATCCCAAATATGAACAAATCTTCAAATCCCAAGCAGGATAGATTATCTCATGCTATGACTCCATCAGAAAACATAAAACACACAGTAGATCATCCTAATATCCATCTATAGTATCCAAGCTCATAAATATGAATATGAACAGGGAACTAAAACCTAAATCTCCAATCAACACTCAACACAGATTAGAATCCAACCCATGATCCAGAACTACAACTCCACACATGACAACACTGCTCCATGACCCCATCACAACTCAGCTCCAACACTTCAACCTAGGTCAACTTCCTTGTTACTATATGCTTATCTGCAATAATCCCACCTGAGCACATCCCAGAGCCCATGACAGTATCCCAAGATCAAGAAACAAGCTAAAACCCATTTCATCACATGATTGCTAATTGAACACAATAATCTAACACAACACTCACCTGAGATGCGCTCGAATTTTATCACAAGGAACAATTTGCTACTGAATCTCCTCTGTTTAGATCTGATCACAATCAGGGAGGTGCGCCGAGTCCTTAGTTCGGCTTCGACTGCGATCAAACCTCACCCGAAGAAAATGCCATCAAGAGTTCCTTCTCCGATGTACCACCCTCCATCCCAAGATCAATCACGACAGACAAAGACACCTCGTCGTAAGGAGAGAATTGGATCTAAAACAGATAAGGGTGTCGATGATAGCACCACACATCACACAAGCGAATCCACGAGGTTAGGGCGAAGAGGACAGTACCTAAAAGGGAATCCGTGATGAGAACCCATGTGCCCTGTGTATGATGCCGCTGCGAGGATCATAATGCCCATCCCACCTGATGTCGGCGCTTGAGAGCAAACGGAGGGAAACGAAACCACACCATCGAGGCTGGCTCGGTGACGAAGACGAGGAAGAACTCCGATCGTGGGTGCCCGAGTGGAAGAGAAGATTGTAGACGGCGCTGCTTCTTCTTGTTTAAGGGGAAGAGGAGAAGAATCGTCGGCGCCCAACCCAGTCTCCTGTTGGGTTCTCCCGGCACAAAACAATAAAAAAACGCAGCGGAAACAAGAACCCACGAGCGATCCATGCGAAAGAAAACTCGTACAAAGCTATCTATCTAATAGATTTATCTACTGTTTATACCTTTGAAGCGTGCCCTTCGTTTATCCCGCTCGTCCAAGATGCGCCAGATCTCTTGCACGTTCAAACGTTCGTGCCTCTATTTGTATCCACACGGACACAATCTCTCAACTTCGGGAGAATAGCCTTAGTTGTGCTAGCAACTTGAGGTAGCTCGAAAACACCAACAACCTTACAATAAGGTTTCGACTAAGAAGGGAGGAGAGGAAGAAGAGAAGAATGGAAGAAGGAAAACACACTTAGTTGTCATTCAAAATGACTTGCCCTCTTTTATATTCATCTCATGAATACCAAGAGTCATTTGACTCTTTGACTTCCCTTCATTAAAGCCAATAAAGAGCATATCTTTCCATGTGATTCTTCACCTTCTCTTCATCTAATGAAGAGAGATTTTTCTCTTTCCTGCATGCAACTCCGACCGGGCCTCTCGGGCTTCCGACTCGGTATCCCGACCAAGTCTCCCGAGTGCCGAGCCAGTCTGTCGACTGCCGACCCAGTCTGTCAAGTGCCGACCTAGTCTGCCGAGTGTCGACCCAGTCTTCCAAGTGCCGACCCAGTTTGCTGAGCTCCGACTCAGTCTGTCGAGCTCCGACTCAGTCTGTCGAGCTCCGACTCAGTCTGCCGAGTGTACAGCTCAGTCTGCCGAGTGCCGAGCTCCCGACCTGCGCTCCCGAGTTCCCAACTCGAGCTCAGATCTCCCGAGTTCCCAACTCGGGCTCGGACTTCCCGAGTTCCCAACTCGGACTCGAACTCCCCGAGTTCCCAACTCGGACTCGGACTCGGACTCCCCGAGTTTCCAACTCGGACTCGGACTCCCCGAGTTCCCAACTCGGACTCGGACTCCTCGAGTTCCCAACTCAGACTCGGACCGGCCGATCAGATTTCCCGAAGCATTGTGGCCTTTGTGTGTGACTCAATAGGTTCTTGCGACGTTGGCAATGCGCCTAACACCTTAGACACATAAGCAATAAGCGGCATCTAGCAATGCATCATTGCTACCCAAGTAACAAGAAAAGTCGAGATCCGATTAAACCTCCATGACTATGATAGTGTATGACCTTGTCCTTCTATCCTTGATATCTAGATTGACCAATGAGGCATAGACCGTGTCATCCTCAGTCAATCCTGTGTTTCTTGATCCCCGAGTAGACTCACTCAAACAAATGAGATCAATATCTCATATTGACTCATTTGAGCATGGTCATGCGTTTCAGTAGTCCTACTCGATCAAGGGGCCCACGGATATCACTCCCGTCATATGGGAGGGATAGATCCCATCTACATCACTCACATCCCTCCGTATAATTCATTACATACCCAGTAATCGCCTTTATAGTCCACCCTGTTACGGGTGACGTTTGACGATACCAAAGTACATAACTCCTTATGTAGGGAACCGTAGTGACTTCAGGTCCAAGGACTATTCATACTAATAGTCACATGAGAAAGTTTATGACACTCATATAACAATCTATGAAACTTTCTCATGGCGGGTCATTCAGTACACATTCTCCAATGTATACTCATGTGTCAACTTGATATCACATATCCATGACTTGTGAGCTCAAATCATCAGTTGACCTACATGCTAGTCTCCATGCATCAATATTGTCCTTGAATAATTGATGCTTGATTAGGAATAATTTAGTGTAGTGTTCTCTACATTATCTCACTATCGATTCAATCAATCGATATAATGTAGATAAGAACCTACTACACAAGGGCATTATTATACTTAGTTATTCGGCACAGAATACAAAGTATGTATAATAACCAAACATGTCTTTATTAATACTAGAATATGATACAAAATGTCCCTAGTCAATCATCACATAATTGGCTCTAGGGCTCCTACTAACATCTCCCTCGTTTGCGCTTCACACGTCTGGAGAAGAAGATCGCGAAGAAGGAGGCGCAATTAGGACTGCGGGATGGTCTGGCTTGTGGTTAGGGTTCGCGGAGAAGACGTGGAAGGAAAAAGTGAATGAGGAATCGGCCGAAAAGAGAGAGAGAAAAAGGAGTTTTAAGTGAATGGCATTTTTGCATTCTACCCCTCCAACTTCAATAATTTCCCCCAAAGTCCCTGAATTTGGGTTATCTTGCTTTTCGGCCCCTAAACATGCTATATTTTAACAGTAACAGTAACCTCGACCCTCTCGGGTGAAGCGACCCCACGGGGTGAGACGGCAGGCCCCTCAAGGGGCTCTACGGGAGCAGAGGGAGCGTCGAGAGCGGCCGGAGGAGGGTTCAATGCCTCCTTGTTAGCCTCCTCCCACTTGATGAGCCGGCTCATAGCCTTGGCGAACAGGACTTCCTCTACAGAAGCCAAACAGAGAGAGCATCAGTCAGAACCAATGTGCATGGGAGAAAAAGGCGAACATACCTAGGGTAGGGTTGATCCGCGTTACTTTGGGGCTAAGGTCCGCCTGATACATAGGCTCTTCGCTCTGCACCAGCCCCGGGCCACTGAATTCTATACCAGAAAGTACCTCCCTATCATGTTGGTGCACCGGGCTGCGAAGAAAGCTCTCTAGGAGAGGAGGAGTTGGCAAATCCGCTATCCAACACAGAGGACTGAAAGGTAATGATGGCAGTAGGATGAAGAAGAATCTCTCATTCCACCCCTTATGCGAGTAAGGAAATCCTCCTTGAAACCTATGGCTTGGACGGGCTGTGAAACTAAAGACCCCTTTTGACCCTAACGGGATGAAGAAATAATGGAAGAGATGCGGGGTCAAAGGAAGATCGAAAAGCTTAAAGATGATATACGCTCCTCCCATCTGGGCGAAGGCATTGGGAGCCATCTGGTGAAGAGGGATATCAAAATAAGAAGCTATGTTCGTGAAAAAAGGAGGAATAGGGAAACAGAGCCCTAACTCCATCTGCCCTAAGAAAAAGGTCAGCATGCCTACAAGGGGTTCCACGGGTGTCT
Source organism: Boesenbergia rotunda (assembly GCA_024364735.1). NCBI lineage: Eukaryota > Viridiplantae > Streptophyta > Magnoliopsida > Zingiberales > Zingiberaceae > Boesenbergia > Boesenbergia rotunda. The sequence goes on from JAGFNQ010005005.1 coordinate 449,728, forward strand.
GACCCACTTTTGGGATGACCATTGTCATCTCGGCCGGGATGCCATAAGCCTCGGTGGCCGCCTGTAAGGCTTTGGGTCTCACTCTCGAGGAAAGGGACTCATACCACTCTGCGCGGTAGCTTTCCATAATCCCTAAGGGAGAAGACAAGAGAAAGGAAAAGAAGGAGACAAGCTACTCACGCGCAGTAGAAGCTTTACAAGGGAGGAGGATGAAGTACGCCCAGTCACTAAATTGGAAGTGGAGGCTAACGCCCGCCATTTTCCTCTCTTATACCCCGGCAGCCACCTGCCTGGGCACAATGGGGAAGCAATACGTGGAAAGCAAGAAACCACCTCGCCCAGGCAGTCGATTATCGTGAGCCAGCCATACCGGCACAAGGCCATAAGGACTCGTGGAGATGGTAGTTAGTGTTGGTGCAATCTTGGTTAGGTCAGGGTTGACCTAGGTTGACTAGGGTCGGGTGAGCCGATGTCTGATAAGCTTGGTGAGCTTATGTTTGGATGTTTCGATGTTTGATAATTATGTTTGAATGTCGTATGATGTCAAGTGGGTCAAGATTGACTGGAGACTTGACTAGGTGAAGTCCAGGTGGATCGGGGAGATCGCACGCTGGCATGAGAAAAGACCTAATGAGACTAGGCACACCTAGTGGGACTAGGTGAAGTCCAGGTGGATCGGGGAGATCGCACGCTAGCATGAGAAAAGACCAGATCGCACGCTGGCATGGGAAAAGACCTAGTGTGACTAGGCACACCTAGTGGGACTAGGTGAAGTCCAGGTGGATCGGGGAGATCGCACGATGGCATGGGAAAAGACCTAGTGGGACTAGGCACACCTAGTGGGACTAGGTGAAGTCCAGGTAGATCAGGGAGATCGCACGCTGGCAATGGGAAAAGACCTAGTGGGACTAGGTGAAGTCTAGGTGGATCGGGTAGATCGCACGCTGGCAAGGTGGAAGTCTACCGAGAGACTAGACCTAACTCGAGGGTTAGGCAAACCTGGTTGGGAATCAGGCTAAGTTCTAGTTGAGAACTAGGACGGAGAAATCCAGGTTGGTCAAAGGGGTTGACCGTGAACACAAGTTAGGTTGGTCTAAATCGATTGGGTGATCGATTGGGTTGTTGTCTCGCGAGAACAAGAAGGATCTTAATCAATTGGGTAATTGATTAAGAAGGACCGTAATCAATTGGGTAATTGATTAAGCAGGATCTTAATCAATTGGGTAATTGATTAAGGAGAGAGTGAATCGATTGGGTAATCGATTAAGAGAGTTTTGTTGCGAGAACAGAAGGTGGCTGAATCGATTAGGTAATCGATTCAGCCTTCCCTTAATCGATTGGTCAATCGATTAAGGGCAGTCTTAATCGATTGGCTAATCGATTCAGGTTCAAAAACTAGCCGTTGAACGGCTAGGATGACGTGGTAATCGATTGGGTAATCGATTAGGAAACCCTAGGCGTCAGGTATAAGGGTTTTCACGCAAGTTTTGAGCCACAACTCTTCTCCCCTTCTTCTCCTTCATCAATGTCATTTCAAGGGAAGCCTTGGAGGATATTGCTGCTGCGTTTCCAAGGTTCTAGAGGCAATCACAAGCTTGAAGATAGCAAGGAAAGCAAAGCTTGAGCTTATCATTGTAAATCTTGTAAGATTTCATTTTGTATTTGCTTAGATTCTTGTTGTATCTTATTGGAAGCTTGTAAGAGGTTTCTCCTCCTTAAGAAGGAGATATTTCATAGTGTATGAGAGAGTGAGTAGAGTGGATCCTTGGATTAGTCACCCGTCCGGGGTGGATACCAAGTAAATCCTTAGTGTTAGCGTTTGCTCGAGTCTTCCGCCGTGACAAATCATCACGGAGCATATCGGAGCTAATCACCCCCCTCTAGCTCGTCTACCGGTCCCAACATGTGGTATCAGAGCAAGATTGCTCTTCTTTGGACTCATCGCCAAGAGAGCAAGAGCTAGAGGAAGAAGAAGAAGTTGGAAGAAACCCTAATTTCAAAAAGTCATCATCAAGAGGGTTCAACTTCAAAAATAGAGTTCGGCTACGGAGTTCGGCTACGACACCCAGGCACCTCCACCATTCGACAAGGCAAATTTCGATCTTTGGAAGTCAAAGATTAAAAATTACTTCATGATGGAGATAGAGCAATGGTTTACTCTAATGGAGGGTTTTGAAGCTCCAACAAGCACCAAAGGAAAGCTCCTCAAGAAAAGCAAATGGAATGAGAAGCAAATCAAGAGATGCGAGGCCAACGACAAAGTGACCAAGTTATTGGTCAATCTATTGCCAAGCACCATCTTGGACAAAATTGGGGAATTTCAAGATGCCAAAGAGCTTTGGAGCAAATTGGCAAGGCTTCATGAAGATCCCTCCACTGTACAAATTCAAGACAAATCCGAAGAGGGAGATTCATTGGAGGAAGAAGATTCGGAAGTTGAGAGGTGCTCAACATCTGAAGATGAAGCTCAAGAAGCCTCCACTTCAAGGGTTGAAGAGGAGCAAAATTTGACATTGACGCCGGAACAAGAAGAGGTTTCAACATCATTTTCTAATGTCAATGAAGAGGAAGAAAGTGTCACCCCTACACCCCATGAAGGTATAAAAATTTCAATTGATAAAAATAAAGATCATATCATTTGTTTTGAGTGTAGGGAAAAAGGACATTATAAGAGTAAGTGTCCCAAATTGGTCAAGAAGAAGGTGCAAGTGGCACCCAAGACCAAGGAGAAGCCAAAGGAAGTCGGCCCCAAAGTAAAGAAGGATAAGAAGCACATTGTGTGCTTCTCATGCAAGCAAAAGGGACATTATCGGAATCAATGTCAAAAGGGGAAGGATCCGAGCAAGGCAAAAAGAAGAAGCTCAAATCAAGAAGGAGCCTCCAAGATTAAGACTAAGGTACCATTAGGTAATGGTATTTATTTTCATCATGATAATATGTATGCTAGAAATAATTATTATCATTTTAACGCTATTTATCATGAAAATAGGAGGCATGAAAAATCTAAGGAAAACTATAGAGATTTCCATGCTAAGTCTACCACATCTAAGGATAGGGAAGAATTTAGATCATTTAAGGGTAGACCTACCCAAAACAAGAACAAAAGGAAAAATCATCAAGGCAATCCTAGAAGACCAAGTTTTAATGAGGTAATGGTTGAAAATCAAGTTTTGAGGTCAAAACTTGATAAATTGGAAAAATCACTTAAGAAAATAGAGAATCTATTTAAGGGGTCAAAAATTTAAAATCTAGATTTAGGAAATCAAGGACCTTCTAGGAGTAAGAAAGGTTTGTGATACAAACCTAAAACCAAGGATGATGGTCCATCCTATCATAGAGTCCGATATAGGTATGAAACTAAATCTAGGGCAAGAAGTCAAATCAAGGCCACAAGGGAAGCCATCCCTAGAGTTGACCAAGACAAGACTAACATGACTAAGGCCTCGGAGAAGCCTAGAAAAGTCATTAGGCAGGTATCAAGGGAAGTTATCCCTAGTGAATACCTAGAACACCCAAGGAGCACCAATAGGTTTTGGGTTCCTAAGAGTATGTTTGCCACACCCTAGATAGGTCTAGGGAGTGTCAACTCAAATTGGAAGGGTAGTTAACCTAACCTTGATGAAGTTGGCACTTTGGGACATTTTCAAGGAGTTACTACTCTTGAAAATGAAGGAATCAATTATTTACTCTAGGAAGAGTAAAATTTGTGTCACACTATATTTTTGAAAGATTGAACTTAATAAAAGTTGGCACAACTAGGTTAGAATCCAAATATAGGCCAAGTTGGGAGTTTTGACATTATCTTGGAAATTAGGGGCAAAGTTAGGATTATCAATGGCTTAGCGATGAGTTATTGATACTTAGATAGGAAATCTAGGTATTTTCTTTTGTGCTATTATGTCATGTTTTGTATGCCCTATCACATGCCATGACATCATATCCATCATTCATATTTTATTATGAAATTATTACATGTCATGTCATATATGCATCATCTAGCTATAATTTCTTTTGAAAGTCCTCATATGATGCATGTCATAGTCATTATCATGCATTAGTTTAGTTTTTATTGAAATTAAGGGCATTGGCAGTAATTAACATCCTAGGTGGATGATTAACGATTATAATGCCTAGGTAAAAATGCATGAACCCTTAGTTTAGGGGGAATATGACTTTTACATCTCACGAAGATCATAAGATGACTTGTATGTGTTTTTGAGATACATTAGAAATATGTGAGATGTTAGGGTGATGAAAATAACTCAAGGTGTTGGTTTATATGCATCCTATTGAGTTATAGATTCATCAAGATTTGAATATAAATGAACTCCAATCATTGGGAAAGCTAATGTACAAGTCATGTGCATTTAGCCCAAGGAATATGGTTGGAAATTATTTTTGAAAACTATTTCAAAACTATCTTAGAAAACCTTGGTGAAGGCTATCTTATGATAGAACTCATCATTGATGAATTGGATACAACATATAGTGAAACATTGAAATATTTCAATGGTTTCCATTTTTGTATCAATCTTTGAAAAAGGAAGGTATTTTCATATAAAACTATTTTTCCTTGGTAGTATGTGTCATAAATAATGTCTACACAAAATTTCAAGATTTTTCGAATTTTGTAGAATTATTTAGGAGTTTCTGAAATTCAGACTGAATTTGTTTTCAGAAATCAGAAATACCCAATCGATTGGGAGATCCTATCTGCGAGCACAGAAGCTCGCGTAATCGATCCGTTGATCAATTACGGGCAGCCATAATCGATCAGTTGATCGATTAAGGCATAGCCTAATCGATTGGTTCCCAACACCAATCGATTGGTGAGACTGAAACTGTCTGTTTTCATTCCAATAACCCATTTTTTAGTAACCTAACAATCCCTAGACCCTTGAATTACTTTCATAAGTATATTTGGGTAAATTTCATTGTGAAATCAAAAGAGGGATAGTTTTGGTGAAAACTATAGGGTTAAGGAGAGGTTTTGATTCAAGTTTTGAATTTCAAAATCTCATAACCTCGAGTTGAGATTTCCTAAAGTTTTAGGAACTCAAAAATCATTGTTGGTGCAATGATGGAGGGTTAGAGCATGTTTTGAGGGGGAGGTCTTCCTTAAAAGCATGAGTTTGAATTTTTATTTTTGGGATAAGTGAAAGAATGAAGATTGGAAGGCATGGGACTTTCATTGGACATGCTTTTGACCACATAGACTCTCGGGGAGTGTTTTTGATGTGTGTCAAAGGGGGAGATATTGAAAGGCTAATAGGGATTAGTCTTTCTCAAACATATTGTCAAACATAAAAAAGGGGGAGATTGTTGGTGCAATCTTGGTTAGGTCAGGGTTGACCTAGGTTGACTAGGCTCGGGTGAGCCGATGTCTGATAAGCTTGGTGAGCTTATGTTTGGATGTTTCGATGTTTGATAATTATGTTTGAATGTCGTATGATGTCAAGTGGGTTAAGATTGACTGGAGACTTGACTAGGTGAAGTCCAGGTGGATCGGGGAGATCGCACGCTGGCATGGGAAAAGACCAGATCGCACGCTGGCATGGGAAAAGACCTAGTGGGACTAGGTGAAGTCCAGGTGGATCGGGGAGATCGCACGATGGCATGGGAAAAGACCTAGTGGGACTAGTGAAGTCTAGGTGGATCAGGGAGATCGCACACTGGCAATGGGAAAAGACCTAGTGGGACTAGGTGAAGTCCAGGTGGATCGGGTAGATCGCACGCTGGCAAGGTGGAAGTCTACCGAGAGACTAGACCTAACTCGAGGGTTAGGCAAACCTGGTTGGGAATCAGGCTAAGTTCTAGTTGAGAGCTAGGACGGAGAAATCCAGGTTGGTCAAAAGGGTTGACCGAGAAATCCAGGTTGGTCAAAGGGGTTGACCGTGAACACAAGTTAGGTTGGTCTAAATCAATTGGGTGATCGATTGGGTTGTTGTCTCGCGAGAACAAGAAGGATCTTAATCAATTGGGTAATTGATTAAGAAGGATCGTAATCAATTGGGTAATTGATTAAGCAGGATCTTAATCAATTGGGTAATTGATTAAGGAGAGAGTGAATCGATTGGGTAATCGATTAAGAGAGTTTTGTTGCGAGAACAGAAGGTGGCTGAATCGATTAGGTAATCGATTCAGCCTTCCCTTAATCGATTGGTCAATCGATTAAGGGCAGTCTTAATCGATTGGATAATCGATTCAGGTTCAAAAACTAGCCGTTGAACGGCTAGGATGACGTGGTAATCGATTAGGAAACCCTAGGCGTCAGGTATAAGGGTTTTCACGCAGGTTTTGAGCCACAACTCTTCTCCCCTTCTTCTCCTTCATCAATGTCATTTCAAGGGAAGCCTTAGAGGATATTGCTGCTGCATTTCCAAGGTTCTAGAGACAATCACAAGCTTGAAGATAGTAAGGAAAGCAAAGCTTGAGCTTATCATTGTAAATCTTATAAGATTTCATTTTGTATTTGCTTAGATTCTTGTTGTATCTTATTGGAAGCTTGTAAGAGGTTTCTCCACCTCAAGAAGGAGATATTTCATAGTGTATGAGAGAGTGAGGAGAGTGGATCCTTGGATTAGTCACCCGTCCGGGGTGGATACCAAGTAAATCCTTAGTGTTAGCGTTTGCTCGAGTCTTCCGCCGCGACAAATCATCACGGAGCATATCGGAGCTAATCACCCCCCCCCCCTCTAGCTCGTCTACCGGTCCCAACAGTTAGAACACGTGGCAGTAAGGCATTCACGTGAGCACCCTGTTACCCTCGAAAAAGAGATCATGCGCCTCTATAGCGTGGAGATAGACGTCATTAAAAACCTTCGAGAATCGAAGCAGCCTTTTTGGAAAAGGAAGAAGGCACAAAAGGGGATCTTTAGAAACACAGGTCGAAGATGATGCGATCCAAAAACCCCTCATAACCATTGAGGGCTAGAAAGTAAAGGCTTGTGAGAACTCAGCTTCTTCATCTTTGCACTAGTCCGATCAGTCAGCCACGCTTCCTTCGATCAGACTTGAAAGGGGGGACTTATGATAGGGTTGAATGAGCCCTAGCCAGGACGAAGGATGAAGAAGCTGTCTGACCCACTAGCGGTAGGTTGGGACAACCCTCCTTCCCAAGTCCCGGGAATCCCCGAGGGCGACGCGCCCGGGAAGGGCAGCTGGAGATTCCTCTCGGAAGCACCCCGGGAGGTGAGCATCTCGGGAGCTGTGGTATGTGAAAACCCCGAGCTCTCCTCGGGGGGTGGAGTCCCCGCAATATCCGACCTCAGACACTGACCCCCCTCGAGGTATGGATAAGCACCTCCGTCAAAAAAGGTCTTCACGACCCCTGAATCTCGCAACAGGTCGAAGACGATAACGGGGCAGACCTTTTCAAAGGATATCCCATGACCGCCGAACGAGGAGGGGGGCGTGACTTAAGTACGGGAGATGCGGCACCGACCAAGGGGCACGTCTAGCCCGTCGTCATCGTTATAAAAGGTAGTCCAACCCCTCCGGTAAGGGGGCTACGCTCTCTCAACTCTAGACCTCTCCTTTACTTTTCGCAACCTTTCCTTCCTGGCAGATACTGACTTGAGCGTCGGAATGAACTCCGCTGGACCCCTACCGGCGTGTCCCCTAATGCTTATGTTATCTTCATAGACCCCAAGTTCCTCCCCACCTCAGCAACTACCGCAGGAGCAACGCTTCAATATCCGATCATCGTCGTCGACTCTTTCCGGAGCACATATATTTATATTTATTCCACCAGATATGTTAAAATTTTTATCAATTCTATTTATTTCATTTTTTTTGAAGAGTTAAAATTTAATTAGGACAAATCCACAAAACCCCTACGCTAGGTCTAATATAAACTCATATCACCTAAGAAAACAAAAAAAAAAGTTAGAGGGGAGAGGAGTTGAAAGAAAATTTAAAAAAAATGATTAGCGAGGTTTATTCAATCTCGGGTAATCGATTTGGTCCTATAAAAGTTTTTTATCGGTTGTCATGATAAATTAGGAAGTGCTCACGGTGGGTGGTCTAGAAGTCCAACGTCTCAGAGTTTGCGTCCCATTTGGAGGAAAAATTCTTATAAATATCTCATAATTGAGGATCAAATCATGAATATCTAAGATAACGATTAGTTATCCTACCGCTCCATCATAGTTGGAGGATTGATCCGATTCTAAAAAGAGAATTATATATATATATATATATATATATATATATATATATACGAGGAGAGAGTACGAGATAGAGTAAAGTAATAGAAAAAACTTTTGAATTTGTCAAAGATGATTAACTAGATTTTTTTCAACTTTGGGTTTGGATTACTGATCCGATTTTATGAAAGTTTTTATCGATCATTAGGATAAATTAGAAAGTATTCGTGATAAATGATTCAGAAGCATAACGTCTTAGGATCGTGCTCCATTTGAATGAAAATTCTTACAAAATACATTATAGTTGGGGATCAAATCGTGAATGTCTGGGATGACTACTAGTCATCCTTCCGCTGCATCATAGCCCGGGGACATTTTGAATTTATCAAAGAAAATTATTAGACCAGATAGCAGACGAACCTATAGGGTGACCGATCGATCCCACGGAAATTTTTTATCGATCATCAGGATAAATCGAGATTGAATTTATCAAAGATAATATTGGACCAGATAATAGACGAACCTATGACGATCGATCCGGCCTCGCAGAATTTATCAAAAAGATAAAATGAGAAGAGGTTATAATTAAGTGTGTGGTTCGATAAATATGAAAGTAGTATACAATTTTCTATAAATTCAAAAATGTACGTAATTTGATAAATTATCTTTTTACTTTTGTCAAAAATAAAAACCAGTCATTTTCTTAGACAAAAAAGTGGCCTTTGTATTAAACTAATAAATTAATTGATTTTAATGGATTATTGTACCCACAAATAAAATAATAATAATAATAATTTACGGGTTTAATTGACACATCATGAACTCACTGGACCCTTTGTTAGTAGCAACATCGCCACACCATACACCAAAAACAGGAATTGCATTCCGTACGGCGGCGCCGAATCGCCGGCGCCGGAGGGATAACATTCCTCCGCCGTCTGCTGCGCCGTCTCCGCCGATGTGCATGACCCCTCCGGCTGCACCAGCCCTATCGACGACGACGACGACGACGACGTGCTCCCCTGCTACCGCCAAGCATCAATCGATTCAGCTGCTTTGTTCGTAAAATTAAGCTGCTCAACGGGCATACTGCCATACTCACCGGCGATGAGGTGGCGGCGGAGCCTGACATCGCTAGTCCGGCGTCGTAGTTGCTGGTTCCGTCTGCGCGGTAGAGCCCGAACGACCGCTCCGACGTCGGCCCGCCCTTGAGGTCCTCGTCGTAGAGGGCGAAGATGTAGGTCTCCACCGGGCGCCCGGGCATCCGCGGCGTCCCAGCCATGGACCTCAGGTGCGCCACCAGGTTGCCGTTGAAGGCCATGGCGTTCTCCACCGTCGTCCCTGCCTCCTCCGGGTCTCCCCTGTACGGCCACCCGGTCTCCGCCACCACGATCTCCACCTCCGGGAAGCCCATCCCGTCCAACGCCGCCCGCACCGCGTCCACCTGCGCGTCGAACATGTTGTTGTACGTCATCCCGGAGGCCGGATCGACCCGACCGGCGTTAGGCTGGAAAAGGCAGAAGGCCAGCGTTTCCGGCCGCGGGTCGCTCCGGTACGCGAAGAACGGGTAGGGGTTCACCATGAAGGGCGACCCGGCTTCCCGGAGAAATCCGACCATCCCGGCGAGATCGCCGGCGAGGTCGGCGTGGAAGGCCCCGGCGGACGGGGGGTCCGACTGCGCCATCACGGCCATGGAGTGCACGGTCGTGACCTTGATACCGGCGGCGGCGGGGGCCGCCGCGAGGGCGGCACGGAGGTTCTGCATCGCGGGAAGGATGCTTCCTGCAAGCGAGGGGTCGCCGGAGTTAAGAGCCTCGTTGCCGACGGAGACGGCGGAGATGGAAGTAGCCGGGACGAAGGGGAGCACGTTGGAAGCGGCCCAGGCGGCGGCGGCGGCCGGGTCGGAGGCGAGGGAGGGGACGTCGGAATTGGGGACGCCGAGGACAAGGGAGATGCCGGTGCCGGCGAGGGACTGGATGATAGCATGGTCGGCGCCGTAGAGGCGCAGCTTGGAGATGGTGGTCGACTGCAGGAGGCTCGCCGTCGTCGACGCCGGAGGGAGGTTGTCGGCCACCTCGCCGTAGTTCACCCCGACGAATGATTGAGACTCTACAAATCAAATCAAATCAAATCAAATCAAATCAAGCTCAGACAAATTAAAAGAAAGGAGAAAAAGGAAATTCAAATTCAAGTTTAAAGACTGACTCGAAGGGCAGATGAAAGCTTGGAAGAGGACAAGAATGCAGATCAGTCGAGACTTCTCCATAGCAACAAGGCAGTTTCAGAAGGAAGAAGAGAAGGTTTATACATTTATATACATTGATTCCTCTTTTACTAGCCTTTCCTTCCACTATCCACCCTCCCAAGTAAACAACCTCTTAGGCAGCAAGGGGAGCCATGGGAATCAAGTTTGTAGCCCGTTGGATTATTGACGGTTGGTTGGTTGGTCTGGTCGGTTAGAACTAGGCAAAGTGAATTCGGGACCTCACTCAAACCCAACGGTTAGCGACTCAATGGGTCGACCGGACGAGTACTCAATTGAGTTCGCTCGAGTCTTCAAGTTCTTTGGTGTGAATGGTGGGAAGGTCGTCGGTTTCATTTTCCACCCAATTAATTAGAAAGGGATGGTAGAAGAATGAGAGGCGAAATAATTGCAGAGGCAAATTATTCCTGCATTAATTAGAAAGATTAGCTTGAAGAAGGCAGAATCACAAACAAAAGAGTGGACGTGGGAGACGCCGAGTGAATGAATGATTGCATTTGGCAAAGTGTTCTACAAGAACTGGCCAAGTATAGACTCATTTCATTCAGCAACGTGATGAGAAGTGATGTCTCAACCATTACAACTAAAAAATTGAAAGGCCACCAGGCTTACCGTGTGACAATTAGATGGGTTAATCAGATATTTAAATTTTAAATCTTAATTATGATATGCTATATGGATTTTCCTTTAATAAAATGATACATCCAAGAATGTTATTTTCCGCTTGGATTAATCTTCTAATTTATTTCGATGATAAATAGAAAATTTATGTGAGACTCATCAGTTACCTTTGAATTAATTATTTCAAGAGCTAAATATATGAATTAAAAAAATAATACCGAAATGAAAAAGGGAAAAAAAGGGGGGGCAATCTCTAATAAGAGTGGTGAGCTTGGGAAGGGTGGTGGTCCATGCCTCCAATAATTCTATTTTAGAATTTATTGGATAAATTTATAAATAATAATAATAATAATAATAATAATAATAAGCCAAATGAACATCCATCCTTTAGCCAAGCCTAGGCAAGCCATGATTAAGTCTTACGATCATGAATCTAAAATTCGAGACTCGTAGTATATTATTGAATTTTTTTTCTTTAATATATAGCGGATCTAAGAATGTTAACTATCAAGATAAGTCTCCATGTATGCTTCTTTAATTTACCGTAGTGGTCGGTGAAAAATTTCTATTGGACCGGACCACTCACCCTAGGTTTGACTATTATCTGATTAATTATTTTTTTTTTCAAGGCAAGCCAATTATAGGGCTAGTCAAGCTAGGTCTCTCATTTAATCGAGAAATGAAACTTCAGTTTGATCTTAAACTCTGCTATTAGATTTTTCTATGTCATCGGCTTTACCTTGTAGACAGGATGTCATGGTTAGATTCTCCAGTAATAAGTCAGGGAGCTAGAGTTTAAAACTCAGCTACGGTATATTATCAACAATTTTTTTTCCTTTAATGGGTAGCGGACCTGAGAATACTGGTTGTCAGGATAAGCCTTCATGTGCACTTCCCCTATTTACCCTGGCGATCGGTAGGAAACTTCCGTGGAGCCAAGTCGGCCACCCTAGGTTCGACGTTTACCTGACCTGGTTAATCATTTTTTCTATGTCATTGACTTCTATCCCTTATTATATCATTATACACATTTTGTTATGACAGAAGGAATTTAGATATCTTCACAATGGTATGATATTATCCACTTTGGACCTATGCTCTCATGGATTTATTTTTGAACTTTACCCAAAAGTCTTTATACTAATAAAGATATCTTTCCCTTATAAGTCCATGATTTTTTCCTGTTTTTAACGTGGGACTTTGGTTGCAATCTTACAACCCAAACACATTTATCATAATTTCACATCAACTAACTAAAAAAGGTAAGTCCGCTACCTTAACGACCCCTAGAGCTGACCTCACAGATACTGAGGGAGGTTAATTTACGTATACAGGTGTTAAGCTAGCGCAAGCTGGCGTGAAATCAAATCTTCTATTCTCGAGAATCAAGCCTTGGCTATTAGCCTATTACTCCAGAGATGTCGTGCGCCTATCGCTTGTGCTATACCCTGGGGCTTCACATCGACTAACTAAAGCATTTATTGATCATCTATATACATGTTCGTATAATCTTAAACGTGTCTCTTGGAGTTTTCCCCTAATAGATATAATCTCAATTTTTTCTTTAATATTTTCATTTTTTATCTTGTCCATCCTTGTATGTCGGCACATTCATCGTAATATCCTTATTTCTGCCTCTCTTATTTTTTTCTCATGTGCTCAAGTCATAGCTCATCATTTAATTTCATATAACATAGCAAGTCTAACCGCATGTTCGACCAAATACCATGAAGGTCAAGCCGCCAGTTAACAAACAAGCTGACATGCGAGTTCTTAGAAGATCATTAGCGAGGAGGATGAGAGAACCTGAAAAACACTTTAATAGAAAGTTAAAATGATGCTAGGGAGGGATCTCGGCAATCCACTTCGACACTACAGTTAGGATTTACTTGAAGTGTGAAACTAGAGGAAGAAGAAAAAGCAGAAAGAGAGCTTAATCGAGCCTAAGAGATAGTTCCCTTGCACTTACCTTCTCTAGGATTTAAATAGCTGTCAAAAAAGCATCTTCACATCATACGCTACATGCTTTTTCAGCATCCACGTATGAACTAGTGAAGAGACCAGATCTGACAATCATTAATTGTCTCTCCATTCACCAAGCGTCACGTGTTTGAAGGAGGGCATCCAGGAGACCAAATTTGACAACCACTTGATCACCTCTCCATTTATCTAAAATAACGTGTTCCGAAATATTCGCAGTCATTGTCCGCATTTCCTAGGAAAAACAACCACATTAATGAGACAGTTACGCTGTTGCCTCCTTATCCACATGCACCTCATGTGTTTTTGGCGAGCCAACATAAGGTGTGGATTTCATCCAACGATGAGGAAATGTGGTCGATGTTGAGTAGCCTTGAAGATAAACAAAGTCGAGATTCAAAAAGGGAGGATATCAGGATCCGAGACTGAGACAAAGTGGATGTCAACGACTGAGCCCAAGACCAGGATGATATCGACGACTGAGGCCAAGCCATGAGCGATATCGAGATATGTCACTAAGACAGAGAATGTTAGCAAAGGTCGAGACCGAGATGATATCAACAACTAAAGCCGAGCCAGGAACGATGTTGGGATATGAAGCTAAAATAGAGAGGATGTCATTGACTCAAGCCAAAGTATAATAATTAACTTGTTAGTCAAACTTGAAATTTTGACATAAGTATTGAGCAGGTTCGATTAAATTTGTATCCCTTCTAAGTTCTAAACTGAGTTTGACAAATCATGTTTACCCATCTTGATTATGACTGACATGTTAGCATGATTTTTGATCGTATAAGACACGTGGAATAGTAAGATTCCGACACATCAATGTTGTTTTATAAAATTTTTCTTTTAATTTTAAAAATATTTTATAATCACAAATAACACTTGATATTCTTTTTCATTTCAACCATCTGAAGACATCTCTCAATTGCTCCCTCTTGTGTAAAAATGATTTTAATTACATAACTTATCAGTTAAACCTTGAAGCATGACCTACGTGTCCCTAAAGTCTGCGATAAATCAAATAATGAACTGCTAAATATGCCTACAGTGAAAATCCAATTTCTTGTCAGATTGTGACCTGCACGGGGAAGTCAGGTTCCCCATCAACATAACATAACTCAAGAGCACCGGCCGTCGGTGGTGGTGGCGGCGGCGCAAGCCAGGCGTATGCTGTGAATAGTTGCTCGTGGATTGCCGGCATCCTCCCACACTGCTCGTCGTCTCTATCCATGTCGATGAAGTCCTGCAATTGCCAGACTTATGAAAAATGATCAAGTAAAGGATTTGCTGCTATTATTGGAGCTACTGAAACAAACCTGAGCAGAGAGATCCCTGAAAATGGGATAGAAGTGTTTCTTGCAGTATTCACTGAAAAGAAGTGTGATGATCAGAAGTGGAACCGTGAAAGCTGAAGCCATCTGGGATGCTTTTATTCCAAAAACTCCAAGTGCTATGATCTGTGTCAGCACCAAAGAGAACACTGTAGTGTTGTGCACAATGGGCCACATCCGCCCACCGGAATCATAACTTGTGCTGTAAACGTTTAGAAGCTGCATGTTTGAAGGTGGATCAGTGCGGTGCATTACTAGACGTAGGATTGTTTTGTATTTTGCATGAAGCTAAGAACTTACCTGGTTGCGATACACCAGATAACCGAGAAAAAAGTAAACCAGTACGAATGGTAATATAAGAGGTGCCAATATCGAACATGTGAAGCCAAGTAAACCGAACAAGAGGACTTTTGGAACTTCAGTGTGATATGGAAATGAGGGTACTAAACTAGGATCATCCTTGCATCTGAATATATACTTCCGGGTCAGATGATATAATAGTGAGTAACTTTGCAGTACTTCGGATGATAAACTTGTCCAACCTAATGCAAGGACATAAGTCATGAAGAAGGTTGCCTGGGAATGTGGAAAGGATAAAACATCAGCCTCATTTTTATCCTTTGATTTAATTCTTAAGATAAATAATTCACAGCAAATGTTCTAGAAAAATAATTCATAAGATAAAATCTGGATACAAGATCTACCTGCCTTGGCACATCTTGAGCAAGCTGAGCTGGAATATCTTTCGGTCTAGTAATGAGACTCAGCTGGGTGATGAGAGATCCAGATAAAACATTCACAAAAAATATGTTCCATATAGTGAAGTATAATACTTTGCACAATGCACTTTTCTTCCTGACACTGGCGTGAAACAGGCCCTTCCAAGGTAGAAAACAGCATCATCGTCCGGGGGTACAGTATATAGGAAAAGCTGCAAGATGACACTGGGAAGGTAACCAGACACGAACTGGATTACAAAGGCCCTGCATATTTGCAGCAAATTTCAATTTTCATTTTAAGGGAAGTGACACAGATTTCAGAAAGAAGGCTACTCCAGGAAGCACAAGTGAAGAACTCGAGTAAAAGTAAGTACTGCAAATTCTCCTGAAAGATCACATAAAAATCAATAGCTGAAATGTGATTCTACTAAAACAAATGGCAATTCTAAGACGGACAAATATCAATGGCATTTCAATTGGGAAATTGCAATAAATTACCAGGGAATGCATCTTTAGAAACTTTTGATGACTAAGGATGGAAAGACAACTCCAAAATCATATAGATAGATAGATAGATAGATATGAATGTGTTATGTTTATTGACAAAGTTAGAATGCTGCCTAATTGGGGAAGTTATTGAATTGGTAAAAGAAAGCAACAATTTGTAGTCCTTTAACAGAAAAAATAAAAAGTGAAAGCGAAATTATCAAAAAATTGACAATCTAACCTTCTCAATGAGAGAAATCAGTTCGTCCAATGATTCCAAGGTATCTACTCACTAAGATCAGGATCTGGACATGCATCCTTACTACTTGCTTCAACACGTGCAGAGTAGGGGAGAAGGGGTTACTAGTAACAAAAGGACGCCTAGATGTAGAAGTGTTGTACATGTCCCACCCTTAATACACCTAAGTTTCTGACGATTTCTTCTGTATTTGCTTCAATACAAACGTTTTAAAAATCTTGGCAATGAACTAGTGCTAATGGAATTGAAGAAGCATTAACACTAGAAAAAATGAACCATTAGATAAATTCCTAAATACAAACTTTAACTGCTGAATGTTTGGTCGATCTTACAGTGAATGCACCTTCTAGAAATTTGGGAATCGTGAAAGCAAAATTCAAGTAACTTAAATAAAATTATATTATCAGATTGATATAATCACCTAGTTTGAAATAGGGTGGAAAAAGGAGTACTTACTTGTTAGGTATACCTTTTAGAAATGATAGCATATGTCGCATCTGCTCTAGTTGAGTTAGACCTTGTACAAAAGTCACTGGGATGAGAAACAAAAACATGAAGACAGCGCTAGCCAAAAGAGTTGCTATTCTTCGAATCCAAAGCTGCCGATATGGTATCCATAAGTTTCGCCAATAAACATCATTTGGTTCAGGAGCAAGGTCCGTTACCCATAACATGGGATTTGAAGTCTGCAGGACCTTTGAAGCAACAATTGCTGCATAACGAGTCTTGAAAAAGACAAACGCAGATGAGCATTCCTGATAAAAAACCAATAGTCAATCCAACTTCAGTACAGATAGCATGCTATTCTTCTTATATGTATTAGGATCACAATCAACCAAAATGATAGATTGTCTTATTCAAGTTGATTTGGCAGAGACTAAAGCCAAGTATCTCAAGAAGTGAAGTTAAATTTACATGAACATTGAGAGCAAATATGATTGGAGAATTACCTTTTGGTGGCTACTTATATCTATGCAGTGCAAGTCAGTCCTCCTTTCATAAAAATTATCAGGGTAAAAGCGAAAAGAATTGGACACTCCACAAAGACCACATCTACAGAGGCCAGATCTGCAAGTATTATCCAGGGCAGAGACTTCAAGGCAGAAAATCTTTTGTAAAACATCTTCGCATTAGACTG
>JAGFNQ010005005.1:498438-515055 GCA_024364735.1 Boesenbergia rotunda
CGCGAGGTCCCTGTCGCTCGTGCGGCGACACCCAAATTTTTTTTTTGAAAAAATAATTAAATTGATACGATTCCCACTAAAATGTATTAATAATATATTTAAAATTAAAAAATTAATAAATTTATTAATTGATATTATAAAGAAATGATTGTTTTAAATTTTATTTAAAAATTCTTTAAAAAATTTTAATAAATCAGATTTATATTTTGATATTTTTTTAATAATTTTTTACAGTTTAATTGATATTCCTAATTTTTTTTGCTATTTTTAAATATATATATTAATTAAATTAATAATAATTAAATGAATAACCAATTAATTTATATAATTGTGATATGTCAATTTTAATTCGAATTATTGACACATTAATTACCTTTAAAGAAAATTATATTTAATTATTTTTTCTAACAATATTAAATTGTTCAATAATTGAAAACTTATATAAAATCAATATACAATTTATTTTTAAATTATGCACAATAAACATATTTATCTAATAATTACTATATATATAAAAAAAATACTGAAATTGTATCGGCAAGATACCGAAACTGTATCGTTCTCGTCTAAGACCGAACCCTCGGCATAGGCCGAGATTTTAAACCTTGGTTGCTATCCTCTTTCAAATGAAGAAGCAAACTTATGTTGGAGAAATTTTACAGATCCAGACATGTCAATTGACAAACTTGTGACCTTTGGTCTAGCATTTTGTTGGTGTTTAAAGTCCTAGATTCACCAAGTCTTTCAATATTTTTCCTTGTTTGGTTCCTTTGACGAGTTGCTGATAAGTTGTCTTTCATTATCGTTAGTTGAGGGTGATGGGAATTGAGGTTTCATCTCTTAATCATGATAGTACTCCATAAATTCCTCCTGTTTAACTTTTCTCGTAGCATGTTCAAGTAACACTACTAGAACTGCATCAGAGTATCACGAAGTTGATTAATTGTTTTTAATAGCATGTTATATGTGCACAGAAACATTGAAAAATCGGAGACTTTATTTTCATTACCATCCGATCATGATTGTATGTGAGTGACTTCATGTGTCTTGATCATGCTGAGTTGAAATTCTTTTCTGATGTTTGAGTTCCTAGTAGCAAAGCAATTTTCCAATGGAGAAATTGGTGGCACATGCCATCCGAATAGTGCCTTTGATATGCTTCTCAGACCTTTCTTTTCTTTCTGAAACTTGTTTTAGGAAATCTTGAAGAAGCGCAGAAGCCATAAAGGCGACGCTGGGTTTTCTTTGGCATTTACAGCATTTGCTGGTCTAATAGGTATACTGGTTGGGTTCATCTTGAACCTTACCTTATCAACACCTTCATCTGGATAGTTGACATTGATCTTTAGATCTTGAGAATGTCTTAAAATGCTTCTTATTTTTCTTCAACATTTGCTTTGGAAAATCACTGATTGGTTGGAGGGGGTTCTTTTTTTTTACTTTTATTTATTCACTTTGTTATGGATGCATTCTTTTCTGTATTAATTTTGCACAAGAGGAAGCTCGGCCATTTTAAGATTCTACACTTCATTCCAAATGTTTGTCAAATGAGATCTCTCTTTTTGTGTCTACCAATTTGCAAAAATAAGGCAAAGTTCATTGAGCTATATCGAGGTTGGAATGCATTTCACATGGTTGTGTTCCTGGAGTTTCGATTTAATTTTGGCAATCAGAAACCTTTTCATCTTGAGTTCTATTGGGTGTGTCAATTTTTATTGCTTATTGTTAAGATAGTTTGGAAGACAAGAGGGGTCGTACTTAATATAAACTTTGATAAGTTCATCTACAAAGTTGAAATAAAAATGTGTCAAAATGGAATTTGTGTTCTACTTTATCCATTTTACATAATATTTAAAAATTTCGGCATTTTACTAATACCCTTCTTCTTTCTTTATAGGTTCATGGTGTGAAATTAATTGATGGATTTATATCATCCGAAATTTTAAAAAATTTAAAAGTTTAATATATTTTTAATAAAAGAGTGTTAAGAATTCATTAGTGGTATTAATTAGTGAGAATTATTGTTTTAGGTCTTTTAATAAATTTGTGATAAATTTTATTTGAGTTTTTATCAATTTAAAATTTTACTTTTTAATTTACGTTATCGAATTTAGGGCATAAATATATTAAGGAAGTTTTTGAAAATATATTGATTTTGATTTAAAATTGATGAGGTAAGTTAATATGGGATCATGTGGCCCAAAAAAGGGGAGGTTAGGTAAGGGTGTAGCTTGCGTGGCATATATGAAGACCCTCCTCCTAGGAAAGCACATTCCTGAGCAGGGCTCCTCTAAGCATGGTCATTTGACCGCAAGTATAATGCATCCAAAACTTCCCTTGGAGAATCTTCTCGAACGGGTAGTTCCTCTTGACCGGGTAACCTCCACCGAGCAAGTAATTTTTGTGCTAGGCAAAATCAAATCCGATATGTTATTAAAGGCAATAAATATTCATGAGGAGGGTCGAGGAGGCTTTAATAATCGAATGATTGAAATGTGTGTTAAATATTATTTTTAATGACTATCATAATGGCTTAATGATGCGTTGGTCATTAATGTCCGGAAAGAGAAACAGTTAGGAGGAGAATCAACGACAACAAGAGGATAGGTTCGGAAAAAATACAAGAACACTTTTTTTTTCTTCTCTGTCAATTTACCTTAAGTCCATTTAGGACTTCTGACTTGAGCGTCGGAGTAACAATCACTGGGATAATTTCCGGTGTCATTCTAACACTTTATTTTTAGAGTTTTTGCCATCTTTTCATGTAGTGGTGTCAAAGTCAAAGATTAGCCCCCATCACTAGTAGGTTGTCTGCTTCCGCTTCGTCTTCTAGAATATTTGACACCATATGTGGGAATCTTCTTTCACCGGAAGTCAAGAGTTTAGATGGACAATATTGGTAAAGCTGCAAGTTTAACTTTGACTCGAGAGGAGTTAGATCGTATAGTAGCCGCTACTGTAAGCTCAGCAAGTCCAGCAGGTGACTTCTAAGATAGTGTCGACTTCGATGGAAAAGCATCCGAAATGTCAGTAACCCTTAGGCCCTCCCACCAAAGAGCCCCATGGCCACCTAGGGAATCTTGCAGGCAAGGTTCAAAGGGTGATCTCTACAACCTCTAGTACGTCGTTGCAAGTCCTAAAGCAAGGAAGGGTTGTAGGTGGTGTCAAAGTCAAAGATTAGCCCCCATCACTAGTAGGTTGTCTGCTTCCACTTCGTCTTCTAGAATATTTTGGCACTATATGTGAGAATCTTCTTTCACCAGAAGTCAAGAGTTTAGATGGACAATATTGGTAAAGCTGCGAGTTTGACTTTGACTCGGGAGGAGTTAGATCGTATAGTAGCCGCTGCTGTAAGAGGAGCACTAGAGCATCAACAAGTCCAGCAGGTGACTTCTAAGATAGTGTCGGCTTCGATGGAAAAGCATCTGAAATGTCAGTAACCCTTAGGCCCTCCCACCAAAGAGCCCCATGGCCACCTAGGGAATCTTGCAGGCAAGGTTTAGAGGGCGATCACTACAACCTCTAGTGCGTCGTCGCAAGACCTAAAGCAAGGAAGGGTTGTAGACTTTGTAAGTACCCCAGGTGAGTTTTGATGTGGTCAACTGAGTCAAGTTAGGACATATAGGTATCTGATCTCTATGTCTAAGTGTGTAGGAACTTAGAAGCATAGGAAGTCGAGCGAAAGACGTAGCAGACGAAAAGAATGGCACGGGAAGGGAGCCGACGGGCTCGGTGCATCCGAGGGACGAGGAGGTCTGCGGAAGAGTACTCCGGTAGAGCAACAAGGGCGCGCGCGATGTCCGAAGGACGAGAAGCCGAAAGGAAGCATGCTCGGAGAAGGTTGGAGAAGGGTTCGATGAGCCCAACTCTGGATGGCTGAAGATCACCCAGAAGCCCGAGAGAAAGCTGGTCAATCAAAGGCTGACTAGTAAGCTCTCCGACGCTCGAGTGGTTTCAGGCGCCTGAGCACTCAAGCGCCCGCATGGATACGAGCGCCCGAGATATTTTGACCTTATCGAGAAGTAGCCGTTTTGCGACCGTTGCGATGTGAATAACCATTGACCACATATTAGGCACCCGTGTACACTCGGGCGCCCGAGAAGTACCATGTTAACTTCTTGATAAACTTTCACAGAGACTATAAATAGATCTCTGAACTCAATTCTATTCACCAATTCCAATTATACTCGAATTCTATTCTAGTTTTCATTTTCTTTCTGAATTCTAGTTTCAAGAAGAGGCTTCTTCGCCCTAAGGAGTTTGATTTGGAGATTGAGTTTATTACTGCATTGAATTAGCAACCACTTTGGATGCAACCAAGTAACCCTTCTTGTGCATCTTCTCTTTTGCTTAGTCATTTTTGTTATTACTTTTATGATATTATTGTCTTTGTTTATAATCTAATCTCTATTTTTGTTAAGCAAGATAAAAGATTCATTTTTTACATTTTTAGGGGCAATTCACCCCCTTTTTTCCGATCGTACGATTCACTACAAGTAGTATCAATCAGAACGAAGACACTCCAGAAGGACTAACCGTCATCTGATGCAACGAAAATGGTCGGACCAGTCATTTACCCATCAAAATTCGAGGGAGAATTCACTATGTGAATGCAAGTATTCTTTAAAACTAATTTTGGTTTATTACTAATCATCAAGAATGATTTTGTAGCTCCCAAGAATGATGTGGCTAGGACAAAGAAGAATATCCGTGAATGAAGAATGAGCAAGCATATTTTGTGGAAAACGGGAAAGCAAAATTCCATCTGCTAACCGTACTACCTGCACAAGAAGTCAACCGAATCGGCGAAGGAACTTTAGGAAAAGTTCCTAGAACTCCACAAAGGCACCTTCGAAGAAAAACTAGCAAACAGAGACTTGCTTCAGAATCAACTCAGCGATGTTTGTATGGAAGAAGAAGATGTAGCCTAACTACACACAAAACTCAATAAACTAATCACGAGACTCAACAACCTTAGAGAGTCGGTAAGTAATCGCGACGCACAAAGGTATGCTCTCAACACCTTCCCGAGAACCCTAGACTGGATATCCATAGTCGATGCATATTATATTTCTAAGGATCTTGAGGTAAGTATCTTAGAACTTTTATTTTTTGACTTTATAATTGTTGGTACAATCTTCGTTAGTTCAGGGTTGACCTAGTTTGACTAGGCTCAGGTGAATTTGAGTTTTGATGTCTGACAATGATGTTAACATTGTGTAAGTTAAATGAATTAATATTGATTGGAGACTTGACGTGGAAAAGTTCTAGTGGGACTAGACACACCTAGTAGGACTAGGTGAAGTTCAGGTGGATCGAGGAGATCGCATGTTGGCAAGGTGGAAGTCTACCAAGAGACTGACCTAACTCGAGGGTTAGGCAAACCTAGTTGCAAACTAGGTTAAGTCCTAGTTGGGAATTAGGCAAGAGAAAGCTCAAGTTGGTCAAAGGTTTGATCGAACACTTGGTAAGGAAGTCCTAACATGTCACGATTCACCATGGTTAGGCAAGGGAACTCCAGATTTGAGCTAAGCAAGTTAGGGTTGAGCAATCGATTGGGTAATCGATCGGAAGTCGTTGCTTGCGAAAATAGAAAGACCCTTAATCGATTGGGTGATCGATTAAGGGGTCTACCAATCGATTGGGTGATCAATTGGCTCAGAGTTATCGTGAGAACAGAAGCTTGCTGAATCGATTCGGTAATCGATTCAGCATCCTCTTAATCGATTGGGCAATCGATTAAGGAGTACTGTAATCGATTAGGCAATCGATTACGACGGTATTGCGCAAAAGCACAGAAAGGTGCTGAATCGATTCAGCAATTGATTAAGATCGTCTTAATCGATTGTCTAATCGATTAAGCTTCAAAAAATAGCCGTTGAATGGCTAAATCTGACGTGGTAATCGATTAGGTGATCGATTAAGGAATCCTAGGTCGTGGGTATATAGGGTTTTCATGCAGGTTTGAAGCGTAGCTCTTCGTCATTCTTCGCACGCCCTTCTCCTCCTTCATCATCATTTCAAGAGAAGTCTTGGAGCATAGTGTTGCTGCATTTCCAAAGTTCTAGAGGCGATCCCAAGCTAGAAGAAAGCAAGAAAAGTAAAGAAAGCTCACTATTGTAAATCTTGCAAGATTTTCTTTGTATTTGATTGTCTTCTTGTTGTATCTTCTTAGAGCATGTACGAGGTTTCTCCACCTCCATGAAGGAGCCTTTCATAGTGTTTGAGAGAGTGAGAAGAGTGGATCCTTGGATTAGTCATCTCAAGGAGGTGAATACCAAGTAAATCCTTGAGTATTAGCATTGCTTGGAGTCTTCCACAGCGACAAATCACCAACAAGCAAATCGGAGCTAATCACCCCCCTCTAGCTTGCCTACCTGTCCTAACAAGAACTTCACAAGTCTCGGTGAGCAGGTAAGAATACAATGTTGGACAATATTACCCTACACTCGAGAAAGACCTAACATGAAGAAGTATCTTCAACAGATGAAGAGGAAGTAGCTTACATGATAAAAAAGTTTTTAAAAAAATCAATCTAATAAATTCAATCAGACGCAGGCCAAAAGACACCCTTGGAGCAAAAGAAGAATAAAGTGCTATCATTGCGACAAAGAGAGACACATCACAGAAAATTACCCCAAGTTAAAGAACAAGGGAAAAGGGACAACAAAGTCAAAGACTCACAACATGGGACAAGTCTTAATCGGAAGAATCATAACTTGAGGAATATGTCGGACTAGCGTTAATGGCCACCCACCAAGAAGAAAGCATCGATGAAGGGAGAGCCACGTCAGAAGAGAGCAACGGTGAAAGGAGAGCCTCCGAATTCGAAAATGACCTGGTAAGTGAGGTATGTTTACTTTCACCCGATCAACTTTATTTCGACATTAAGAAAATGACTAAATCACTTTGTAAATTAAAATTCAAAAATTTAGATTAAAAAAAAACTAGCAAAAGCAAGCCCATTAGAAATATTTGATAAGTGGCAATTAAAAAATGAAAACTTGAAGGCTCAGACAGAGAAATTGAAAAATAGCTATGTATATTCAAATTATTTTCAAAAATCAAAAGGTATACATTTTGGAGGACTAAATTGGTATTTATAATATTACAAGGGTCAAATTGTAAGAATTCTTAAAAATTATATTCCATCTAAATTTTTTATTAACCCAATTGGTAAGAATTTGTTTCGTATCTCAAAATCTCTACTAAATTGTTAGATTTTATTTAATACTTGTTTGTCAATAAATACTTTTTTTGTTAATTAATGCTTATTTGTCATCCTTTTTAAAAAAAAAAATTATTCGAATATGTAATTGTTGCAGAAAATTTAGTTTTATATTTTTTATGATAGATTTCACCGTGAGCTATCAATAATTTTTTATGATTTTTCATTCGAAAATTAATTTTTAATTTTAAAAATACTTAAAATTAATTTTTATCAAATCTGATATTTCAAGATCTGTAGACTGTTAGATCGTGGCACTTGCTAGAGAAGGGAGGGTGAATAGCAATTTTTGATTTTCTCTACATGAATGGTTAGCAAAACACAAGCAAAACAATGAAAATGATAAGAATAATGCTAACACCTTTGTTTACTTGGTATCCACCTCAGAAAGGTGACTAATCCAAGGATCCACACGCGCACACCACCTCCACTATGAAAAACCTCCTTCAAGGTGGAGAAAACATTTACAAGGTTGTCCTCTTCCTCTTTACAAGATGGAAATGAAAGTGAGAGGAAGAGCTGAGGACTTTTAGCACAAACAACACGTTGGTACCCTCAAGAACCGTACCTTTCACGTGCCAAAAAGTCACCCTTTAAATAGGGTAAAGGACAACTCCAAAAGTTGTCCAGCCCGATACCAGTCGACTGCCTAGCCAACGGCTAGCCCAACGACTAGTTTTTGTGGTTACCAGTCGACTGCCCCTGCCCGATATTACTGTGAGTTTCGAATCTCTTGCTGGCAGTCGATTGGTTCATTCCCGGTCGACTGCCCAACTTACAAAAGCACTCCTCCTCACTCCAACGACCCTTCTTCACGTGTGCCTTCAAGTATACTCCCTTGGCTTGCCCCTTGAAGTCCTCTTCCTCCGGCTATCGTCCCTCGAATGCGCACGCAAGCCCTCGGCTTGCCTCCATGCCACCCTTCACGTGTGCCCTTTAAAGTCCACTCCCGGCTTGCCCTTAGAGTTCTCTTCCCTCGACTCTTGTCCCTCGGATGTGCCCTCCATGTGTGACCCACCAAGTCCTGCAAGACTCATTCACACATATTAAAATAATATAACACCCTAACCTTAACATATTGACACACACACATTAAAACCATGATCTTCTCGATCATACTTGGGTCGATTGCCCCAACAATCTCCCCCTTTTTGATGTGCGGCAATATGTTTAAGTTAGGGAAAAACAACAGCAATTGAAAATACAAGACATAGTAAAAACCAAGAGGTAACCTCCCTCTTAATCTATGTCATCTCCATTTTCAATCATAAACCAAAGTTAAACCAAAAGTTAAGTTACAAACCTAACTTAACTTAACTTAAACCTCCCAAATTCTCCCCCTTTGACACCATCAAAAGGATTACCCGAAGCAATATTAACCAATGACATCAAATGGTAGAATGTTTCATTTCTGAAAAATCCCCAGTTTCCTGAAATCAGAGGTATCATTCGACTCCCCCTAGGGCAGTCGACTGATACTCTTCAGTCTGCAATTTCAGGTTTCTGAGCCGAATTTTAAAAACTCCCCAAAAATTCCAGAAAATTCCAAAAATAATGAAAGTTTGCAAACATGTTTCATATGATATACTTTAACAGAGAAAAATATAATTTCATGAAAAATCCAAACATGTTTGACTTTTTGACAAAAGTTTAAATTTCTTGAAAAATGCTAACTTTATATCAAAGTTCCAACCTAGTTTTGAAATCATATATTTTCCAAACTCATGGCATATCAAATAAACACAGAAATATTTTCAAATTGTTTAAAATGTCCAACTATGATCTTTGGGCAAAATGTCCATTAATTAAACATTTACTTTCCCCATAGTTGGTCTATTTTTAATAATTTTAATACATCTAATAACCCAACAATATGCCATATGCATAAGTGAATTATTTGTATCATCCTAATAAATCATGCACCACCTTCCTAGCGTATTACTCCAAGGTCAATCCTATACTTATACAAAACACATACCAAGTCGCCTTCTTAAGGATGTGAACTCCGCTTCCGGAAGAGGCTTGGTAAATATGTCGGTAAGGTTTGACTTTGACTCAACATAATATAATTCTATGTCTCTCCTTGCCACATGATCCCTAATGAAGTGATGTTTTACTTCAATATGTTTTGTTCTAGAATGATGTATCGAATTTTTAGTCAAATTAATAGTACTTACATTGTCACATAAAACCTTGACCTTGGAGTAGTGTAACTCATAATCCTCTAAGGTATGCATGATCCAAAATAGTTGAGACACACAACCACCCATTGCTACATATTCGACCTCCGTTGTTGATAAGGCAACACATGGCTGCTTCCTACTACTCCAACTAACTAAAGATGACCCTATAAATTGACATCCTCCACTAGTACTCTTCCTATCTAGTTTGCAACCCGCATAATCTGAGTCGGTGTATCCAAAAAGTTCAATATTTGGAGTTCTAGGATACCAAAGACCAACATTAAGAGTACTTTTAATATACCTTAAGATCCTTTTTACTACCACTAAATGAGACTCTTTGGCACATGATTGATACCTTGCACACATACCTACCGCAAATAATATATCCGGTCTACTAGCGGTTAGGTATAACAAGCTACCAATCATGCTCCTATATTGTTTTGGATCTACTACTTTTCCTTCAAGATCACTATCTATTTTGGCATTTGTTCCTATAGGTGTAGATGCTACCTTAGCATTTTCCAATCCAAATTTTTTTATGATTTCCCTAGCATATTTGGTTTGATACACATGAGCCTCTTCATTTGTTTGTTTGACTTGTAATCCTAAAAAGAAAGTCAATTCTCCCACAAGACTCATCTCAAACTCATTTTCCATGAAGAAATTCACTATTGGTTGACCCAAAAATAATATCATCAACATATACTTGGGCCGCAAAGATATTCTTATCCTTAGATTTTAGGAATAATGTTGGATCAATTGTACCTCTCCTAAACTCCTTGGATACTAAGAATGATAAAAGTCTTTCATACCAAGTCCGGGGAGCTTGTTTCAATCCATACAAGGCTTTTCTTAGTTTGTAGACATAACTAGGGTAGTTTGGGTTTTCAAATCCGGGTGGTTGCTCTACATACACCTCTTCCTTAATGACCCCATTAAGAAATGTCGACTTCACATCCATTTGGTGAAGTGTGAAACCCATGTGAGCGGCATATGCTAATAAAATCCTAATAAACTCTAATCTAGCCACGGGGGCATATGCCTCATCATAATCAAGACCCTCAATTTGATTAAACCCCCTTGCTACCAATCTAGCCTTATTCTTAGTAATATTTCCTTGATCATCTAACTTGTTCCTAAAGACCCATCTTGTGGTGACAATGGTACAATCATTGGGCTTAGGAACTAACTCCCACACTTCACTTCTTTCAAATTGATTCAACTCTTCTTGCATGGCTAGGACCCAATCCACATCACCTAATGTCTCATCAATAGATTTTTGTAACGACTCGCCTTCTGGTGCAAAGCTTTAAGGCGGATCGCTACTAACTGACTAATTGATTACTGATCATTATTTTCCAGATGCTAAACCAACTGAGAGAATTTAAAAAAATTTATTTTGCTATTTACTGAACTAACAATTCATAACCATGTTGGAAGTACTAACCAGCCAAAATAAAACAAAAATTTTAATTTTATTCGCTTGGTCAGGATTTGATCCCCCAACCTTAGCGTTGCATGACTGAAGCACTAAACAGCAACCCTACAACACATTCTATTTTAAATTGGCACCAGTCGACTGATAGTTTACCAATCGACTGCCCGAGGCGACGAAGCCTTCTGTACGATTTTGTTATTGGTCCCAGTCGACTGGTAGCTATCGCAGTCGACTGACAGTTCTAAAATTTGAAAATTCAGATTTTAGAACCGTGCCAAAGTCAACTCACTTCGTACCAAAAACCCCCCACAAACTCATATTTAAGCTTACTAACAGGTATACAATGATTCTAGGCCATATTCTACATGTTTTCATGACATTAAATCATACTTCAACCATTTCTAATCATGAAATTAGAAACACGAACTTTGTATCAACTTGCTACTAAAGCTAAGCATTGTTCCTATCTAGATGCACCAATAGTAGCACTATAATATCAGAAATGGTTCTATAGCCTTAGATCATGCAATTTACTACTAGTTAACACGCACTTGAAATGTATCACTCAGCATATCACATGAAGGAACTAGGCATGACATGATTGCATGGTATTAACTCATGATACATAATCTTATACTAGAATTCTCGCAAGACTCATATCAAGAGTGGTGCTGACAACATAACAAAGGTACTTAAAATGCGGAAAATGATAAACATGACGAAGAACTAGTTCATTTAACATTCTTAATCGTGCATCCTCATAATGCAAGTTCCCAAGGTTCTTTTTCCTTCCAAGTTTCCACCATCACACACTCCACATCATCCCTGCCGCTTCCGCTACTCCATTTTTCCCTTGCCCTTATCTGCAGTATAAGGAAAAATGAAACTATAAGCACAAAGCTTAGTAAGTACCATCCTACTCACAAAACAATACCTATCTCGAAACTCATGCTTTTGAAAACACATGTAGGAAAAACATATCATGCTTGTCATTTATTCTTACTAAAACATATAATCTAAACAAATATCATGGCATACTCATCATACTAAGTACATGAACTAAATCATATTCTTATAACTAAATTCACATAACATTCATAGAATCTAACTGAACTAAGCATGATCTTAAAATTGTTTCCACTTAAAGCTATTATTGAACTTTTAAAACTTATACATATAATAAGTGAAAATACTAATCATGCTGCTGTGGGCCTGGCAATGTGCTACTAATGCGCGCATCCCTAAATAGATCCGAGGTAGCTAATCCCGAACCACTAGGCGATCTAGGGGTCTAGGGGCAACTAGGAGCCCACCCATGGACGAACTAGAGTCCAAGCACATGTCATAAAAAGTAAAATATTTTCATAAATATTCTTTTCTTTAACCTTGCATCTACTAGCGATCTAGGAGCCCACCCAATGGATGAACTAGGGTCCATAAACATAAAGCAAGGGTAGCTAATTTCATAATATGCTAAAACTCATATTAGAGCTTCTTAACATTTCCTCGAGCACCTTGCGTGCCTAAAACTCCCCTCTTCTTTTAAGGACACTTCCTAGGCACTCGACGGTGCGTCTAAACCCCATACGAAAGGGAGAAGTACATCCAACCCATCTAGTGGTGCCCTTAAAGTCGGTAGAGAGAGTAGATTTGCACATAGGAATATAAACTTGCAGTTACATAAAACTAAGGCGTTTAGGCATACGAACGAAGCTACTTATACTGCAGGTGAGGGATACTTACATCCTGCGCTTGTTCTTACAACTCTAATGCGTAGGGTTTAGGGAGAGGGAAGATCCTTAGAGTCTCGAAGAGGCTCTAACGACGGACTACTCCTTGAGACGATCCCCTAACGTGTCCTCCTCCTTGAATCCGCCCGACACAAGCCCTTGGACTCCCTCCTTGAGTTGCCATGAGTGAGGGAGAGAGAAAGGCTTGGGAGAGGGTGAGGAAAAATTGCCCAAGAGGGAGAAGTCGGTGGTGAGAAGATGATGGAAGGAATAAACATATAAACCCTTAAGTTTCCCTTTTATACTTATGGAAAAATTTAACTAAGTTCACCTTATTTATCCTTTCCTCTATTCTATTTTAATGAAAATAGATTATCCCATTAGGTAAGCTTATTCTCCTCTTATGATAAAGGTCTAGGGGTCAAACCCCACTTAAGCTTTTTTACTGCATATTCTATTTTTATTCCTTTTTGCCTTATTTGTCTATGGAAAAATTCTATAAAAATATCCATATATTTGGAATAAATTCTATGATATTTCTAAAATTAGGTCTGAAAATTTTCGGGCGTTACAATCCCCCATACCTTATAAAAAGTTCGTCCTCGAACTTAAAACAACCCTGGGTATTTCTGCCTCATGCTGTCCTCTGGTTCCCATGTTGTTAGTGATATGAGAGAAGTGTCCTAAGGCAATCGCCTTATGATTGTAAATATTTATTAAATAAATGATAATTCACTATTTGAGTATACATGTTTGTGTATTTGATTGGGATCTTAAACTCATCTACTGAATGTCCGCAATACAATTCACAGCATAAGAGAATTTGTGATGGGATCACAACTAGTGATTATCTCTAAATGTGCAAATGTGAAGTATTGAAAGTATCCCTAGTCGATGAATTGATAAAAACGGACACTATCAATTCTGTTGAGACTAGCATGGGTTATTCTCTAATCAGCTGATTCTCACTGGCTGGTGACATTGGGATGTCCGGAGATAAACATGGATGCTAGTTAAGGGAACTAGTTCATTGGAGTGACTAGCTGTAAGACTTCATATGGTTATCTATATAGATATGTCAATGAAGTTCTTACTGCGGCTTAAGTGCGATGTTCCTTTGACTTGTGGTGTTCAAGTCATCTTGGTCATGGAGACTTATACTTTAACATCTTAAGCAAGCATCTCCAAGGAGGTGTGGACCCAGGATGATTGGTTATAAGCCGAAGTGCCCGAAGATGTTTGAACAGCCTACAAAGGATTCACCACTCCTTGCGAGGAGATGTATACCCAGGCCTATCGTCGGATTGTTACTCAAAGCCTCTGGCCAGAGCATATCATGTTTAGAGTGCGAGTCTCTAAAATACATGAGAGTAATTAGAAATCCAAAGGATGAGAAAGACATAACTTGGGCTAGGTGTGACGTAGTCAGTCTAGTGGGGACTGACACAAACAGACCATGTCCTGAACCAAGTGGGTATAAGATGGTGAAGGGAATGAGGCACGATTCATTAGAGCTGCTGAAGGGTTTCGGAATTACTTCTGAGGTCAAACCGTTGATCTTTTGATTAATTGGGGGTCATGATGTACTACTAGGTGTCACTCATGATCGTTCTATAATTAGTCGATTATAGACGGCCAACATAAATCGAAAGCCTATTTAGTTACACGCACTACGAGTAATCCGAGAGATTTAAAACGAGTTGAAAATTGGATTTTCCGATCAAGAGAAATAAGTCAAATCTGAGTTAATCAAAGGCGCAACGGAAACTAAAAATGGCTAAGTCTTTTGAATGCTTATTGGGCGAATTAAATGAGTTTAATTCGCGATCGGTTCGGCTTGGTTTGGCCGACCAAAGAGGGTGCCAAACCCCTTTGGTTTGGCCGGCCACATCAAGGGTAAGAAACTAATTTATTTGGTTTAATTAATAAAATAAATCTAGCATGATTTGTTTTATAAATTATGGATAAATAAATTTATATAAAGAAATTTATAGAAAATAAATTTATAGAAATTTATTATCTTTTTATGGAAATTAAAATGATCCATGGAATGATTTATTTTAATTTTATAAAATTAATTATGAATTGATTTTTCCATAATAAGAGAATTTATAAATTTCTTGTAAAATTTATTCCATAATAAAAGGAGAGATATATTAGTTTTATTATAAAGTTAGTTATAATAAAACTTGGCTTAAACGGAATAATTAATAAGAGAATTTATAGGATAAATTTCTTATGAAAATTCCGTTAAAGAGGAGACTTGGCAAGGGAGAGATTACTATATAAAGGAACCAAGGCTAGGCTTAAGTTCCTTGATCAATTGAGTAATCAAGAGATTAACTCTCTCCCTCTCTCTCTCTTATTCTCTTCCTCTCCTTCTCCTTCCCCTTAGGGCCAGCGCCCCTTTGTTCACCTTAGGGCCAGCGCCCATTGCTCCACCTAGGGCCGGCGCACCCCACTCTTCCAAGGAGTTGCCGTGAGCAAGCATTACCAAGGAGAAGCCAACCAAGAAGAAGAAGAAGCGGATCACATCTCCTTCCTTCCCGGAATTTAGATTCCGACTCTTGGTGGTTAGTTTCCTTTCTTCTTTCTTGATCTTCTAGTTGTGCCTTTAGAGAATCTAGTAGTTCTCGTTGGCACAAAACTCGTGACTTTGCAAAGTCATCCCGAAGAGAACTCGGCGTGGACGCGAATAGAGGCGAAGCTTCCAAGGGACGCTTCGGTTGGATCTCGTCCCTTACTTCGAGTTACGCAAGGTAATTAGTAAATTAGTTTACTTTTCCGTAAAGTTTTTAATTTATGACCATGTCAACACATCATAAGGTTGCATGTTAGATACGTGGTTAAAGTAATTTGTTAAATTATTTTATGCTAATTCTTCCGCTGCACGTAAAAATTTAAAATTTTACGAACCCGTATCCTTGTCAACATGCACCCGGTCCCAACAGTGGTATCAGAGCGAGGTTAGTGTTCGACATAATCATATAATTGTTTTGAGAAAAACTTTGTCATGATCTCAATTTTGGAAAAAAATTTCAATTATGGAAACTTTCAAATTATAATAAATTTTAGATTTAGGAATTTCTAAGGTTGGAAATCCTCATGAAATTTTGCAAACTTTTGAAATTTTCTAATTTCTGAAATTTTATAATAATTGTGAAAACTTCCCATCTTTGGAAACTTTCCATTTTTGGAAATTTTTCTATTTTAGAAATTTTCTAATTTTGAAAATATGTAAGTTTTCTTTGTATCAGAAACTTACAATTATTCTGAAAACGTATTTATGAAATCTCACAATTTTGGACACTTTCTTTCTAGAAAGTCTAGACAAATTTATGGACAGTTAAGTGACAATTAAATTTGAATTGGTTTTTAAATTGACAATAAAATTCTTTATTTTGGATTGAGCCTCGGGGAGCCGTCCAATTTAAAGTTAGTTGTTGTAATTTAATTTACCAATTTTAAATGAAATTGTCATGTTTGATTTGGATTGAGCCTCGGGGAGCCGTCCAAATTGGATTTACAATGAATTACTTTTCTTTGGGTATCTGAGCCTCGGGGAGCCACCCTTAGAAAACGATTTGTTGTAATTAATTAAATCCATGAATAAAATATGTTTAAGAGGTGATGCTCTTACATATTGTTGTCTCCAAAATTAATTAGGAAAATGGTTTCCTATAGAGTTTCTTAAATGAGATTTTCATGAAAATAATATGTGGTTGAATTAAGAGATTTGTCTCTTAATTTAATAAGATTTGATTTAGAGAAATCAAAGTCTTAAAACATATTATTTCCGAAATTAATTATGACAATTTAGGAAATTGTTTCCCAAAATAATTCCTTAAATAAAGTATGAAATTAGAATTATGAAATCCGGTTCCTAATTCAAATAATGAGACTTGATAAATTAAGTCACATACGTACTTTATTAAGGAAATCGTTAGTCATGACATAATTCTATGTCATGAATGTGCTTAGAAAAGAAAGGATGAGACCCAAAAACCCTTACAAAATATTAAGGCCAACACCTTCCAT
>JAGFNQ010005005.1:540092-567048 GCA_024364735.1 Boesenbergia rotunda
GTCACTCATGATCGTTCTATAAATTAGTCGATTATAGACGGCCAACATAAATCGAAAGCCTATTTAGTTACACGCACTACGAGTAATCCGAGAGATTTAAAACGAGTTGAAAATTGGATTTTCCGATCAAGAGAAATAAGTCGAATCTGAGTTAATCAAGGCGCAACGGAAACTAAAATGGCTAAGTCTTTTGAAGCTTATTGGGCGAATTAAATGAGTTTAATTCGCGATCGGTTCGGCTTGGTTTGGCCGCCAAAGAGGGTGCCAAACCCCTTTGGTTTGGCCGGCCACATCAAGGGTAGAAACTAATTTATTTGGTTTAATTAATAAAATAAATCTAGCATGATTTGTTTTATAAATTATGGATAAATAAATTTATATAAAGAAATTTATAGAAATAAATTTATAGAAATTTATTATCTTTTATGGAAATTAAAATGATCCATGGAATGATTTATTTTAATTTATAAAATAATTATGAATTGATTTTCCATATAAGAAATTTATAAATTCTTTAAAATTTATTCCATAATAAAAGGAGAGAAGTATTTGTTTTATTATAAAGTTAGTTATAATAAAACTTGGCTTAAACGGAATAATCATAAGAGAATTTATAGATAAATTTCTTATGAAAATTCCGTTAAGAGGAGACTTGGCAAGGGAGAGATCTATATAAAGGAACCAAGGCTAGGCTTAATTCCATCAATGAGTAATCAAGAGATTAACTCTCTCCTCTCTCTCTCTTATTCTCTTCCTCTCCTTCTCCTTCCCCTTAGGGCCGCGCCCCTTGTCCCTAGGGCCGCGCCCTTCCACCTAGGGCCGGCGCACCCCACTCTTCCAAGGGTTGCCGTGAGCAACATCACCAAGGAGAAGCCAACCAAGAAGAAGAAGAAGCGGATCACATCTCCTTCCTTCCCGGAATTTAGATTCCGACTCTTGGTGGTTAGTTTCCTTTCTTCTTTCTTGATCTTCTAGTTGTGCCTTTAGAGAATCTAGTAGTTCTCGTGGCACAAAACTCGTGACTTTGCGAAGTCATCCCGAAGAGAACTCGGCGTGGACGCGAATAGAGGCGAAGCTTCCAAGGGACGCTACGGTTGGATCTCGTCCCTTACTTCGAGTTACGCAAGGTAATTAGTAAATTAGTTTACTTTTCCGTAAAGTTTTTAATTTATGATCATGTCAACACATCATAAGGTTGCATGTTAGATACGTGGTTAAATAATTTGGAAATTATTTTATGCTAATTCTTCCGCTGCACGTAAAAATTTAAAATTTTACGAACCCGTATCCTTGTCAACATGCACCCGGTCCCAACAGTGGTATCAGAGCCGGTTAGTGTTCGACATAATCATATAATTGTTTTGGGAAAAACTTTGTCATGATCTCAATTTTGGAAAAAAATTTCAATTATGGAAACTTTCAATTATAATAAATTTTAGATTTAGGAATTTCTAAGTTTGGAAATCCTCATGAAATTTCGCAAACTTTTGAAATTTTCTAATTTCTGAAATTTTATAATAATTGTGAAAACTTCCCATCTTTGGAAACTTTCCATTTTGGAAATTTTCTATTTTAGAAATTTTCAATTTTGAAATATGTAAGTTTTCTTTGTACCAGAAACTTACAATTATTCTGAAAACGTATTTATGAAATCTCACAATTTTGGGCACTTTCTTTCAAGAAAGTCTAGACAAATTTATGGACAGTTAATTGACAATTAAATTTGAATTGGTTTTTAAATTGACAATAAAATTCTTTATTTTGGATTGAGCCTCGGGGAGCCGTCCAATTTAAAGTTAGTTGTTGTAATTTAATTTACCCAATTTTAAATGAAATTGTCATGTTTGATTTGGATTGAGCCTCGGGGAGCCGTCCAAATTGGATTTACAAGAATTACTTTTCTTTGGGTATCTGAGCCTCGGGGAGCCACCCTTAGAAAACGATTTGTTGTAATTAATTAAATCCATGAATAAAATATGTTTAAGAGGTGATGCTCTTACATATTGTTGTCTCCAAAATTAATTAGGAAAATGGTTTCCTATAGAGTTTCTTAAATGAGATTTTCATGAAAATAATATGTGGTTGAATTAAGAGATTTGTCTCTTAATTTAATAAGATTTGATTTAGAGAAATCAAAGTCTTAAAACATATTATTTCCGAAATTAATTATGACAATTTAGGAAATTGTTTCCCAAAATAATTCCTTAAATAAAGTATGAAATTAGAATTATGAAATCCGGTTCCTAATTCAAATAATGAGACTTGATAAATTAAGTCACATACGTACTTTATTAAGGAAATCGTTAGTCATGACATAATTCTATGTCATGAATGTGCTTAGAAAAGAAAGGATGAGACCCAAAACCCCTTACAAAATATTAAGGCCAACACCTTCCATTAATATGGTTAGAATCGGAGTTTTGTTTCTCGTTTGGGTTGATGGACTCATCCATGCCCGGCTTGAACCTCAACATGTTCAAACCATGGAATTAGTTTATGTATAATATAGTTGGAGTCAGAGGTCAATCATTAGTTTTGGTTGTTGGACACATCCAAGCCTGACTAAGCGGTTGAATGAGCTCCAACCATGTTAAAACTATTTCTTGACCTCTGACTCATGTCCTTGAAACGAAACCTGAGGATAGTCCTCAAGTCAGAGAAGCTTGCTTATGTCCTTGAAGATCAACTTCCTAACCAACCTCCTGAAGGTGCAACTCCAGACCAGCTAGTGGCCTATCAGAAACATGTGACCGATTCTGAACTTGCGAGTTGCATCATGCTAGCCTCTATGATACCTGAGCTGCAAAAGCAGCATGAGCATATGGATGCTTATACCATCATCTTCCATCTTCATGAGTTGTTTGAAGAGCAGGCGAGATCCGAAAGGTTCGAAGTCTCCAGACTCCTCTTCACCACTAAGATACAGGAAGGCACTTCTGCCTCGCAGTTTGTGCTAAAGATGTTGGGGTACATTGAGCGACTGAACACACTCGGTTTTGCAATGGATCATGAACTAAGTATTGACTTAATTCTGAGTTGTTTGCCCAAAAGTTATTCACAATTTGTGATGAACTATCGGATGAACAAACTAGAGACCACCATTCCCGAGTTGCTCAACCTACTGAAGACTGTGGAGCCTTCTGTAAAGTCAGATCAAAAGGCAGTACTGTTAGTTGGTTCCTCGAAGAAAGGTTCTAAGAGGAAGGCCAAAGAACAGAATAAAGGAAAGAAGAAAAAGGCCAAAAAGTCTGAAAAGAAACCGAAAGGAACTTGCCATCATTGTGGCAAGGAGGGTCACTGGCGAAGAACTGCAAGATTTATCTTGAGTCCATGAAGAATAAGGCATCCGATGCCCCATCCTCTTCAGGTATCTTCGTTATTGAATGTCACTCTATTTCCTCAAATACCTGGGTACTTGATACTGGGTGTAGCTCACATATATGTAATGACATACAGGGGCTAAGGAATAGAAGAAGACTCGTCAAAGGAGAAGCAAATCTGCGAGTTGGAAATGGAGCAAAGATTGCTGCTGTTGCCATCGGAACATATTTGCTAAAGCTCCCCACTGGACGTATCTTAGAATTGGATAATTGTTATTTTGTTCCTTCGTTAATAAAGAACATTGTATCTATTTCATGTTTGAATGAAAAGGGTAATCATTTAACTTTTAGTAACAATTGTTGTTACATAACTTTAAATGACGTTCTTTATGGGAATGGAACTTTGTGCAATGGCATTTACACATTAGATTTATCCAGTGACGTTTTTAATATTGAAGTTAGCAATAAACGTGCTCGAATAGATAATCGAATAGACTCCTACACTTGGCATTGTCGTCTTGGCCATGTAAGTAAGAAACGCATGACCGAATTACACCGATGTGGAATTTTGGAATCATTTGAACCCGGTTCATTTGATACATGCGAATCATGTTTAAAAGGCAAGATGACTAAATTACCCTTTTTCGGAAAAGGTAATCCAGTGGGAGAATTGCTTGGTCTAATACATACTGATGTATGAGGACCAATGTCAACTCTTGCACAAGGAGGCTATAGCTACTTCATCACCTTTATCGATGATCACTCACGATTCGGGTACGTGTTCTTGATGAAACACAAATCTGAAGCCTTTGAGAAATTCAAAGAGTTCAGAAATGAAGTAGAGAAACAGCTTGGCAAAAGTATTAAAATACTTCGATCCGATCGGGGTGGTGAATACTTAAGTCAAGAGTTTCAAGATTATCTTAGGGACAATGGGATATTGTCCCAATGGACTCCGCCGTATACACCACAGCATAATGGTGTATCTGAGAGGCACAACCGAACCTTGATGGACATGGTTAGGTCAATGATGAATCATGCAACTCTTCCAAAATCCTTTTGGGGCTATGCACTTAAGACAGCTGTTTACTTGCTAAACAGAGTCCCGACCAAGGTAGTCTCTACTACTCCATATGAGACATGGAATAGTAAGAAACCACACTTCACTCACCTTAAGATATGGGGTTGTCCTGCTTATGTGAAGCGGATTGTATCAGACAAATTGGATGCTAAGTCTGATAAATGTCTATTTATTGGATACCCTAAGGAATAGAAGGGTTACCAATTCTATCATCCCTTGGAACAAAAGGTGTTTGTTTCAAGGCATGCTGTATTTCTGGAAAAAGAATTTCTTTTACAAGAAAACAGTGGGAGTGGCATTGAACTTGATGAAGTTCAAGAAACTCCAATAGACATTACAGAGACACCTAGTCTAGACCCACAACCAATACCTCATAATGATGAGCTATCAGTTGAACCTAAAACTACACCACCTCTTCGTAGATCTGATAGGACACGCAATATTCCAGAGAGATACGGATTTCTCGTAAGTGAATCGAACGACGTGTTACTCATAAGCGATGACGAACCTATCAGTTATGAAGACGTTCTGAAAAGTTCAGAAAGGGACAAATGGCTTGAAGCCATGAAGTCGGAAATGGATTCCATGTACGAAAACCAAGTATGGGACTTGGTTAACCCACCTGAAGGGATTAAGCCCATAGGGTGCAAGTGGGTTTTCAAGAAGAAAACCGACATGGAAGGTAATGTTGTTACCTTTAAGGCTAGATTAGTGGCAAAAGGATATCGTCAGAAGCAAGGAATTGATTATGACGAAACCTATTCGCCAGTAGCTATGCTTAAATCCATTCGGATGCTCCTAGCCATAGCAGCTCATTATGATTATGAGATATGGCAAATGGATGTGAAAATAACTTTCCTTAACGGAAACCTGCTTGAGGATGTATACATGATACAACCTGAAGGTTTCACATCGGTTGATAAAACCAAAGAATGCAAGCTTTGACGATCCATATATGGACTGAAGCAAGCATCTAGGAGCTGGAACATCCGTTTTGATGAGACAATCAAAAAGTTTGATTTCTCACAAAATCCAGACGAACCTTGTGTGAACAAGAAGGTTAGTGGGAGTGTAGTCGTATTCCTAGTATTATATGTCGATGACATTTACTTATAGGAAACGATATATCAGTCTTACAACAGTTAAAATTTGGTTGTGCAAAACTTTCTCCATGAAAGACCTAGGAGAAGCAACCTATATCCTTGGGATTAGAATCTATAGAGATAGATCAAAACGGTTGCTTGGTCTTTCGCAGTCTACATATATAGACCGAGTGCTAAAAAGGTTTAGCATGTCGGAATCCAAGAAAGGTTACCTTCCCATCAGGCATGGGATCAACCTTTCAAAGTCTATATGTCCGCGCACAAAAGACGAGAGGATTTGCATGAATAAGATTCCTTATGCATCCGCGATAGGATCTATAATGTATGCTATGTTATGTACAAGGCCCGATGTAACGTATGCTTTGAGCGTCACAAGCAGTTACCAGTCGGATCCAGGAATGGATCATTGGGCGGCTGTTAAAACAATCCTTAAGTACTTAAGAAGAACTAAGGATGTATTCCTAATATATGAAGAAGGAGATATGGTAATACGTGGGTATACAGATGCCAGTTTCCAGACAGATAAGGATGACTCCAAATCTCAGTCTGGATACGTATTTACTTTGAATGGAGGCGCAGTAAGTTGGAAAAGTTCCAAACAAGACACCGTAGCGGATTCCACCACGGAAGCGGAATATATCGCAGCTTCGGAAGCAGCAAAGGAAGCAGTCTGGATCAAGAAGTTCGTCTCCGAACTTGCCGTGGTTGCAACCATTGATGAAGCAGTGCCGGTTTACTGTGACAACAATGGAGCTATTGCACAAACAAAGGAACCAAGGTCTCATCAGCGATCCAAACACGTGCTTCGCCGCTATCATCTGATCAGAGAGATTATATGTAGGAATGATATACAAATTGAGAAAATTCCCACTGAAAGGAATTTAGCGGATCCTTTAACTAAGACCTTGCCTCAAAACAAGTTTGAGGGTCATGTTAGAGCCTGTGGTATTGGATACCGTAGCGATTGGCATTAGGCCAAGTGGGAGTTTGTTAGTGATATGAGAGAAGTGTCCTAAGACAATCGCCTTATAATTGTAAACATTTATTAAATAAATGATAATTCACTATTTGAGTATACATGTTTGTGTATTTGATTGGGATCTTAAACTCATCTACTGAATGTCCGCAATACAATTCACAGCATAAGAGAATTTGTGATGGGATCACAACTAGTGATTATCTCTAAATGTGCAAATGTGAAGTATTGAAAGTATCCCTAGTCGATGAATTGATAAAAACGGACACTATCAATTCTGTTGAGACTAGCATGGGTTATTCTCTAATCAGCTGATTCTCACTGGCTGGTGACATTGGGATGTCCGGAGATAAACATGGATGCTAGTTAAGGGAACTAGTTCATTGGAGTGACTAGCTGTAAGACTTCATATGGTTATCTATATAGATATCTCAATGAAGTTCTTACTGCGGCTTAAGTGCGATGTTCCTTTGACTTGCGGTGTTCAAGTCATCTTGGTCATGGAGACTTATACTTTAACATCTTAAGCAAGCATCTCCAAGGAGGTGTGGACCCAGGATGATAGGGTATAAGCCGAAGTGCCCGAAGATGTTTGAACAACCTACAAAGGATTCACCACTCCTTGCGAGGAGATGTATACCCAGGCCTATCGTCGGATTGTTACTCAAAGCCTCTGGCCAGAGCATATCATGTTTAGAGTACGAGTCTCTAAAATACATGAGAGTAATTAGAAATCCAAAGGATGAGAAAGACATAACTTGGGCTAGGTGTGACGTAGTCAGTCTAGTGGGGACTGACACAAATAGACCATGTCCTGAACCAAGTGGGTATAAGATGGTGAAGGGAATGGGGCACGATTCATTAGAGCTGCTGAAGGGTTTCGGAATTACTTCTGAGGTCAAACCGTTGATCTTTTGATTAATTGGGGGTCATGATGTACTACTAGGTGCCACTCATGATCGTTCTATAATTAGTCGATTATAGACGACCAACATAAATCGAAAGCCTATTTGTCACACGCACTACGAGTAATCCGAGGGATTTAAAACGAGTTAAAAATTGGATTTTCTGATCAAGAGAAATAAGTCAAATCTGGGTTAATCAGAGGCGCAACGGAAACTAAAAATGGCTAAGTCTTTTGAAGGCTTATTGGGCGAATTAAATGAGTTTAATTCGCGATCGGTTCGGCTTGGTTTGGCCGACCAAAGAGGATGCCAAACCCCTTTGGTTTGGCCAGCCACATCAAGGGGAAGAAACCAATTTATTTGGTTTAATTAATAAAATAAATCTAGCGCGATTTGTTTTATAAATTATGGATAAATAAATTTATATAAAGAAATTTATAGAAAATAAATTTATAGAAATTTATTGCCTTTTTATGGAAATTAAAATGATCCATGGAATGGTTTATTTTAATTTTATAAAATCAATTATGAATTGATTTTTCCATAATAAGAGAATTTATAAATTTCTTGTAAAATTTATTCCATAATAAAAGGAGAGATATATTAGTTTTATTATAAAGTTAGTTATAATAAAACTTGGCTTAAACGGAATAATTAATAAGAGAATTTATAGGATAAATTTCTTATGAAAATTCCGTTAAAGAGGAGACTTGGCAAGGGAGAGATTACTATATAAAGGAACCAAGGCTAGGCTTAAGTTCCTTGATCAATTGAGTAATCAAGAGATTAACTCTCTCCCTCTCTCTCTCTTATTCTCTTCCTCTCCTTCTCCTTCCCCTTAGGGCCAGCGCCCCTTTGTTCACCTTAGGGCCAGCGCCCATTGCTCCACCTAGGGCCGGCGCACCCCACTCTTCCAAGGAGTTGCCGTGAGCAAGCATTACCAAGGAGAAGCCAACCAAGAAGAAGAAGAAGCAGATCACATCTCCTTCCTTCCCGGAATTTAGATTCCGACTCTTGGTGGTTAGTTTCCTTTCTTCTTTCTTGATCTTCTAGTTGTGCCTTTAGAGAATCTAGTAGTTCTCGTTGGCACAAAACTCGTGACTTTGCAAAGTCATCCCGAAGAGAACTCGGCGTGGACGCGAATAGAGGCGAAGCTTCCAAGGGACGCTTCGGTTGGATCTCGTCCCTTACTTCGAGTTACGCAAGGTAATTAGTAAATTAGTTTACTTTTCCGCAAAGTTTTTAATTTATGACCATGTCAACACATCATAAGGTTACATGCTAGATACGTGGTTAAAGTAATTTGAGAAATTATTTTATGCTAATTCTTCCGCTGCACGTAAAAATTTAAAATTTTACGAACCCGTATCCTTGTCAGCATGCACCCGGTCCCAACACATGTTGCCTCTTCTACTCTGTGATTTTGTCATATGACTTTCACTAATGGTACCTCCTTGTTCCGCAATTTCTTAACTGCTCGGTCTATTATCTGAATAGGTCGACTATCATAACTGAGATATTCGTGGACTTGTATCGTCTGTGGCTCTATCACCTAGGTGGCATCTGGGATATGCTTCTTCAGCATGGAGACATGAAATACATTGTGGATAGCTGACATCTCCTGATATAGCTCTAGCTCATAAGCTACTTTGCCAACTCTTCTAGTGATGGGGTATGGTCCTACATATCTGGGACTTAGCTTGCCCTTCTTCCCAAAACGTATTACTCCCTTCATGGGAGCCACTCTGAGGAATACTGAATCCCCAACTTCAAATTCTAATGGTCTACACCGTGTATCAGCATAGCTCTTCTGGCGGCTCTAAGCTATTTCTATTCTCTGGCGGATCTGCTGTATAGCTACGGTGGTATCATCTATAAGATATGTCTGTAGGCCTAACTCTTGCCTCTCACCACCCTCGTACCCAGCAGATAGGAGATCTACACCTCCGCCCATATAAAGCCTCATAGGGTGCTATGCCGATAGTGGCCTGATAACTATTGTTGTAGGCGAATTCCGCTAAGCACAGGTATCTGCACCAACTGCCCTTGAAATCTAAAGCACAAGCTCTGAGAATATCTTCTAGTACTTGATTAACTCTCTCTGTCTGACCATCTGTGTGAGGATGGAAAGCTGTGTTAAACTCCAGTTTGGTGCTTAGTGTTGTCTGTACGCACTCCCAGAAGTGCGAAGTGAACCTACTGTCCCTATCTGAAATGATAGTCCTAGGGACTCCATATAGTCTGACGATCTCCTTGAGGTATAACTGAGCTAGCTGTTCCATGGAATAGGAGATCTTGATAGCTAGGAAGTGGGCAGACTTACTCAATCTGTCAACTATTACCCAGATTGCATCATATCCACTCGTTGTTCTGGGTAGTTCCACTATAAAATCCATGGAAATATCTTCCCATTTCCATTCTGGAATCTGGATAGGCTGTAGAACTCCCCCTGGTCTCTGATGTTCTGCCTTGACCCTTTGGCATGTCAGACTGGTACTGACATATCTGGCGATGTCTCTCTTCATCCCAGGCCACCAAAAATGTCCCCTGAGGTCTTGGTACATTTTGGTGGAACTAGGATGCATTGCATAAGGAGATCCATGTGCCTCCTCTAGGATCTTCCTTCAGAGCTCTTCTTGGTTCGAAACACATAAGCGGTCACCGCAGTACAATATCCCACTATCTGATAGGCGAAACTCCTCATTTTCTGATTCTGCTATCCCCTGCTTGATTTTCTGAAGGTCAGAATCTTGATCCTGCGCTGTTTGGATGTCTTCAAGCAGGGTTGACACTAATGTCAACGTGGAGAGCTGCCCAACTATAATTTTTAGTCTGAACTCCGATATTTCCTTCCGAAGGGGCTGTGACATCGTTGACAAAGCTAGTAGGGTGACGCTAGATTTCCTGCTAAGTGTGTCTGCCACCTTATTAGCTTTACCTGGATGGTAGAGGATGTCAATGTCATAATCCTTGACCAGCTCATGCCATCTGCGTTGCCTCATGTTCAGATCCTTCTGAGTAAATAAATACTTCAGACTCTGATGATCTGTGAAAATCCTACACTAAGTTCTGTATAAGTAATGCCTCCAGATCTTGAGAGCGAACACTACTGCAGCTAACTCAAGGTCATGAGTAGGGTAGCTCTTCTCATAATGCTTGAGTTGTCTAGAGGCATAGGCGATAACCTTGCCATTCTGCATCAGCACTGCTCCAAGTCCTAAGTTAGAAGCATCACTATAAATGTCAAAGCTGTCAGTAGTCTCTGGAAGAGTCAGGATGGGAGCACTAGTCAATCTTCTCTTTAATTCTGTAAAACTGTTCTCGCAGTCCTCTGTCCACTGAAACTTTCTGTTCTTTCTAGTAAGAGCTGTCAGTGGGGAGGTTATTCTGGAGAAATTCTCAACAAACTTCCTGTAGTAACCGGCTAGACCCAGAAAACTTCTGATCTCACTGGCGTTCTTCGATCTAACCCAGTTACTTACTGCTTCAATTTTGTTGGGGTCTACCATCACACCATCCTTGGAGATGATGTGACCCAGATAAGACACCTGATCGAGCCAAAACTCACACTTGGAGAATTTGGCATAGAGTTGGCTCCGCTGCAGAATTTCTAATACTGTTTTCAGGTGTTCTGTGTGTTCCTTCTGAGTCCTGGAATATATCAGAATGTCATCGATGAAGACGATAACAAACTTATCTAAATATTCTCGGAACACTCTGGTCATGAGGCCCATGAAAGTCGCTGGAGCGTTCATTACGCCAAAAGGCATAACTACAAACCCATAGTGTCCGTATCTTGTTCTGAAAGCTGTCTTTGGGATGTCACCTTCCCTAACTTTCACCTGGTGATATCCCGATCTCAAGTCTATTGTTGAGAACACTGCTGCTCCCTTTAGCTGATCGAGCAAGTCGTCAATTCTTGGCAAGGGATA
Organism: Boesenbergia rotunda; assembly: GCA_024364735.1. Classification (NCBI taxonomy): domain Eukaryota; kingdom Viridiplantae; phylum Streptophyta; class Magnoliopsida; order Zingiberales; family Zingiberaceae; genus Boesenbergia; species Boesenbergia rotunda. The sequence continues at coordinate 551,410 of JAGFNQ010005005.1, forward strand.
CTTGTTCTTGATGGTGACTTGGTTCAGGGCCCGGTAATCTATACACAAGCGCATGGACCTGTCCTTCTTCTTCACGAACAATACAGGAGATCCCTGATAAGTGCTATTTTATTGATTATTTCAGATGTTAAAATCCATGTTTAACCCAAATTTTACATGCGTAACATTGAATTTACCCTCGGTTCCATAGATTAGTTCTATTTTGGGCTTTATTGCAAATCTTTACACATTTGAAATATTTTTTGAAGTTAATTGTCGATCTATTTTTGTAGGTATAAAAGGATCATGGACAGAGGTCAAGAATGGTCAGGATCAGGTTCAGATCAAGGCGATCAAGCTCTGGAGAACTGTGAGCCGTCCATTCAGAAGTTAAGCAGATCTCGATCACACAAGGCAAATCAGGTGGATCCAAGCTGATGAAAGGTAGATCTGATCATCAAAATGAGATTTGGAGGTTTAGGGGTAAATTGGAGAAGATCCAGCCGTTGGATCAAGACAAGGAAATCTAGACCATCTATTTGAGAAAAGAGAAGATCCAGACCATCCGCCACTGATCTAGTGAATCCGAGATGGGATTAAGGTTAATCAAGCATTTGGATCAAGATCTGAAGGTTTTATCAAAATCAGAGATCATTTGACCGTTGGATCGAGCTCGGGAGGACCTAGACTGTCCATTCAAGATCAATTTGATCTGGGCCATCCATTGCAAATCTGGAAGATCCGAGATAGCCCGAGGCAGATCCTGACTCCTGATCAACGTCATTAAATTTTGGGTTCAATCAGAGCAGTTTTAGCCGTTGGATCAAGCCAAATCAATTTGGGCCGTTCATTCCTAAATACTTAAGGAAAATTTCCCTCAGCTTCTTCCTTGTCGCGTCTTCGCCGCAAACACCTTCGTCTTCGATAGTTCTTCGTTTTCATCAAGTTTTTCTTCATTTCCGGGGTGCGACCACTCCATTCCTTTGTTAGATCGAGTTCTGGATCATCGGGATGAGGTTTTAGTGAAGTTTCCAGCTCTCAATTGCCCAAGAAACAGAGCTGAGTGAGGTTTCCTCAGCTCTGCTATTTGCTGCCTTCGATCTCAGTTGTGCTCTATTTCCATCCACCGGAGCTATCTGGAGGGGTTCCCTAGATTGCTCTGACCATTCCCAAATCATCATCGCACTTGGACGCAGCTGAATTGAAGGAATCGAATGGGAATTTGAGATTCAACAGAGTTGAGCTCGGATTTGATTCGCAGAAGCTGATTCTCGATGGTTTGTGGAGCTTACGGGTTCGAGGTTTACCCTTGTGTGATGGCAAGGAGTTCTTGAGCTAAAGAAGGGATTGAGGATTAGTTTCCCTTATGTTTTTCAATTTCTTAGCTGTAATTTCATTTCTGCAGTTCATTTACAGTATTGAGTTTTGTTTCAGTTGCTGTAATTTTCGTGTCAGAATTGTTTCTGCAGTAGTTAAGCTTCAATTCTACAAATAGTTAGCTAAGGAGTTTGTTTTGTGCACAATTGCTTTTAATTTTAGTTTAATTCCTGTTTAATTTCCAGCGTATCAAGTCTTGCTTGCGTGCCAGTTTGTGTAGCTGCATATCAACCCTTAGTTTCTGCATTTTCAGTTCTTTAGTTCCTTCATATCAGTTAGTCTAGTGCACAATCACTTCCAATTTCAGTTTATTTCATAATTCACTGCCGCGTATCAGTTTCATGTTTTTAGTTTCAGCTTGCGTATCAACTATTTCTGCACTTTAGTTCATTTTCTGCAATTCTTAGTTTGTAATGCATTTAGTCTGTAAGTGAATTTGATCTTCTGAATCAAGTTGAACACTAGCTTGGAGCACTTAGTCTCAGCTTGCTTTGCCTGATCCGTGATCGAAGTGTTCCTACATTTCAGCATTTGAATTCTGCATTCAGCAGTAGTAGGTTTATTGCTGCAGTGTTTCAATCTGTTAATTCTGAAATTGTGTCAATGGAATATTAGTTGTTCCGAATCTTATCTGAACATTAATTTGTGCAACTAATTTCAGCTTGCGTTGTGGTTTTAGCATTCAGTTCATTTCTGAATTCTTCCTTGCATTTCTGAAAATTCTGCTTCCAAGTCTGATTTCCTGCATTCATTCATGCATGGCACTTCTCTAATGGATGTATCTTTCAAGTTGAATTGATCAGTTCCAATTCGGAAATTGTCAGAAGACAGTTTTGCACTTAGAATAAGTTTTTCTTGGCAATCAGTTTTCTCATTTCGGTATCAAGTCTGCTAAATTGCTTGCAATTTGTATCAAGTGAGGTTTCGACATTGGTTTGCATTGAACTGTTTTAGATTGCTTGCACTTGGGTTGTCTTTAGTTTGAAGTTCTTGCATTAGTTCAATTGAAATTTGATTTGATTTCATATCAGATTTGTTCTCAAAATTAGGCTAAGTTGCAATTAAGCTCCAAATTGTTTGAGTTCATTGGTTGAATTACTTGGTTAAGTTTTTATCCCTTTCATTAAGTTTTCATTCGAATTAAAACCAAACCCATATTTTATTTGAAACCCGAAAATAATCAACGACACATAAACTCGAGCTCGAATCAAACACCCTCAACTAGCCCTAGGAAAAAAAATCGACCTGTGACCCCTTTACTACGTTTTTATCTTTGATTGCAAAAAGGGTTTCCAGCTTACACATATCTTAATTTTGAGACCCACATTCGTGACACCTATTTAGCGGTCATCAAAATTTTTGGCGTCGTTGCCGGGGAGGCTACTAGTTGAGTTGTTTGATTTTTGCTTGTGCGCTTATTTCATATCTTTCTTGATTCATTTCTATGCTTATTGCTATATCTGGTGATCTGATTTTATTTGTTTCATCTTTCTTTATCTACTTTTACTGTGATTTGTTTTTGGTTTTATGACCAGGTCTACAGGGGGTGATCTTGAAGAATTTGACCCTGAAATTGAGAGGACTTTCAGAGCAAGGAGGAACCAAGGCACACTTTCAGAGACCATTGATATTCCTTCTCTTCAATCTATTCCCACTCATTCAGGCAGTATCATGGCAGACCATCAGAAGACTATGAAGGAACTCGGAGCACCAAATGCTACATTTCAGTATTCCAGCATTGCTTATCCAGAGCTGGGTGGAGATTTTGAGCTTAGATCTGGACTCATCCATTTGCTGCCCAAGTTTCAAGGATTATTTGGAGAAGATCCAAATAGACACTTGCATGAGTTTCACGTTGTATGCTCCACCATGAAGCCTCAGGGCATTTCAGAAGAAGATATTAAGCTGAGAGCTTTTCCCTTTACACTGACAGGAGCAGCAAAAGATTAGTTTTACTATTTACCTACTGGGCACGTGTCTAGTTGGATTTCTATGAAGAAAGTATTTTTGGAAAAATATTTCTCAGTCTCCAAAACAGCAATCATTAGAAAAAACATTTGTAGCATTCAGCAAGTGGTGGGTGATGTGGGTGCAGGGAGCACCAAAGTCAAACCTGTGTTTTGATAATGGCAACAGGGTTCAAAAGTTAAGTCTTACTTGGTATCTAACATGTCACTTGAGTGTGCAGAGTAAAAAGCCCTAGCAAAGGACTGCTAGGCACTGGCGAAGGAATGCCAGAGTCAAAAGCCCTAGCGAAGGACTGCTAGGCACTGGCGAAGGAATGCCAGGGTGAAAACCCCTAGCGAAGGACTGCTAGGCGCCAGGCGAAGGATAGCTTGGGACTGAAGCCCTAGCGAAGGAATGCTAGGCACCGGGCGAAGGACAGCTCGGTATCTAAGACCTGGCAAAGGACCGCCAGGTAAAAGTCCAACCAAAGGAGCGGTTGGCATCAGGTACATTCTCTCGAGAGGAGTAGGTGAGGACGCGTTCCCCGTCGAGGGAACAGTAGGCGTCGGTTCGACCTAGGGTTCCATTTTGGAGACCCAAAGTCAGAACCAAGACAGCTAAGGCTGTATAAAATAATATAATACTGCTTTTTGGACTAACCCTGGATGCAGGACCGAAGGACTGAGTATCTGCAGCTCAGAGAGCCTCAAAGGAGTGAGGCAGAAGCTGAGCAGGGCGCCCCGGATGTTCCGGGCGCCCCGGATGTTCCGGGCGCCCCGGATGTTCCGGGCGCCCCGGATGTTCCGGGCGCCCCCAAGGTCAACCCAAGTCAGCAGAAGCGAAAACACGCCTCGACAGTTATATGTCGGGGCGCCCCGGATGCTCCGGGCGCCCCGCCTATCGCGGGCGCCTCGCCTGTCGCGGGCGCCCCGCCTATCGCGGGCGCCCCGCCTGTCGCGGGCGCCCCCAGTACCAGCTGCCGAAGCACACCCTCGCGAAGCCAAGAGGATGAAGGCTTGACCCGGTCAATGCGGGCGCCCCGAGCGCTCCGGGCGCCCCGGTCAAACCTGATCTCGATTTTGAAGGGATCAGATGTTGACCGAGCTGGAGACGGATCGACCGCCACGTGGGGGGGCGCCCCCGACGTCCCGGGCGCCCCCAGGCCCTATATAAAGGGCCCTCGACCCCAAGCTTCAAACAACACTTTCAATCAACGCTTCTACGCTCTTCTGCTCTCGCGCCTCGCTCCGGAAACCTCCCAACTCGAGCCGACGACGTCCCGCTGCTCCGAAAAAGACAACCTACATCGGATGTCGGTAAAAGAAGAGCCTCTTTTTAATTGTTAAGTTTACTGTGCTGGATTTGTAAATCAATCTTTGTAAACTATTATTGCGCCTCATATAGAATTGCCCAAAGTAAACGGTCAACGACCGTGGGCCTTGGAGTAGGAGTCGACCTAGGCTCCGAACCAAGTAAAAAATTACTGTGTTTGCGTTTGATTGTTTTATTCCGCTGCGTAACTGCTCTAATCCTAAAATCCGAACGATTTCCGATATTCACCCCCCTCTATCGGTTCTCTCGATCCAACAGGTGAGACGCTTTATGACTACTAGGAGAGATTCAACAAACTTTGTTCAAGTTGCCCACAGCACCAGATCAGCGAGCAGCTTCTTATTCAGTACTTTTATGAGGGATTATTGCAGATGGATAGAATCATGATAGATGCTGCAGCTGGAGGAGCCCTAGTTAACAAAACGCCAGATCAAGCTAGGGAGCTTATTTCTAATATGGCTAAGAACTCACAACAGTTTGGATGCAGAGAATTGACTACCAGAGGAGTGAGTGAAGTGCAGGTGGTTTCTAATGATCAGAAGGAGATTAAGAATGCATTGGTAGAGCTCACATCAGCGGTTAAGCAAATGGGTCTCAATATTGCAAGTCAAAATTCAACTCATTCAGTACCTCCACAATCAAGCCAAGTGATGAGTGTATGTGGCATTTGAGCTAGCCAAGAACACAATTCAGATTCATGCCCCAACCTCCAACAAGATGAGTCACTAGCGGCATTGGTTAGGAGACAATTTCAAGCCAGAAACAACCCTTACTCCTCTACTTATAATCCTGGGTGGAGGGATCATCCAAATCTGAGGTATGGGAATTCTTTCTACCAACAAAACCCTCAACAACAACAATTGCAGTAGCCTCAACAAAATTTCTAGCCACCACAACAATCTCAGCATCAAAATCAGCAATTCCAATCCCAAAATCAGCAATTTCAGCCAACATATCAGCAAATCCAGCAACCATTCCAAGGAAATTTGAATTTTCAGCAACAATATCAACCTTTACAGCAACAATTTCAACAACCACAGCAGAGTTACCATCTTTAGAATCAAAATTTTCAGCCATAAAATCAAGGATTTCAGCCTAATCAATTTCAGTCCTCACCACAACAAGTTCCATTTCAAAATCAAAATTTTCAAGGATACATTTCTCAGCAAGTTTCACCAACATTCCAGCCCTCTTATCAGCCTTATCACCAACAAATGCAACCCTCCTATCAGCCCCAACAGTCCTATTTTCAAGGATCTCAGCAAGTTCAACAATTTCAACAACCTACTTCATCATTTCAAGGACAAACAAGGCACTATGCTAACCAAGGAGGCTATGGAGGCTCTAGTGGAGGAAATGCGCAACAACAAAGAATTGAGGAAATGTTGCAACAAGTTTTATAACAACAACAAGTTTTGCAACAACAACAACAACAAAGGAATGAGCCGGCCATACAAAACCTCGAGAGGCAAATGGGACAATTGGCTAGTGGGATAAATCAAAGTCAAGCTCAAGGATCAAGTCAACTACCTTCCCAAGCTGATCCCAATCCAAAGGGAAATGTTAGCGCTATTACTTTGAAGAGCGGGAAGGTTACTACATCTCAAAATGGTCCAAGAGCTGAAATTTCTGAAAACAGGGCAGCACCTCCATTTTCAGCTCAAAACAACCCTGAAATGATTTCAAATTCAGTTGGTTCCACCCCTAGTCCGTGCCCAACTCCTTCCTCAAGTAATCCTGCGATTTTGGTGGAAAATGGAGGAGAAATCAGTGTCGAGACTCAATTCACAGTAGCTACACCGCAGGGGACAGCAGTCCAAAATTCAGCCTCTCCACTTTCGGCCAAAAAAGATGAATTGAGGGTTCCCATACCCTTTCCACAGCGGAAAACACAAGCCAAAAGACAAGTGGAGGAGGAGAAAGCCAAGGAGTACATTGAACTGGTAAAACTTTTCAGTAAAGTAGAGATAATGTACCTTTGCTGACTATGATTAAACAAATTCCTAAGTATGCCAAGTTTCTGAAAGAGCTCTGTGTTCACAAGAAGAAGCTTAAGGAAAATGAGTTGGTCAGCTTTGGAAAAAATATTTCAGCACTTATCCATGCTATACCTCAGAAGTGTGAAGACCCTGGAGTATTTACTATTTCTTGTAAGATAGGAAGCACCACATTCCATGATGCCATGTTAGATCTAGGAGCTTCCATAAATGTGATGCCCAGGTCAGTCTTCCAGATGCTTGGCATAGGCCCTTTACAGCCCACTGGTGTGGTGATACAGCTAGCAGACAGGAGTCAGACCCACCCAGCTTGTATGATTGAAGATGTTTTGGTGAATGTAAAGGAGCTAATATTTCCTGTAGATTTTTATATCTTAGATATGGAGGGACATTATCTTGCACACCGTTCTCCACTTATTTTAGGAAGACCATTTCTGAAGACTGCTAAAACAAAAATTGATGTATATGCTGGTACACTTTTCATGGAGATTGGAGACACGGTGGTTCAGTTTAGCCTTTTCGATGCTATGAAGTGTTGGTGCAGAATGCACCCAAGTCAAACCTGGGTTTTGATATTGGCAAAAGGCTTCAAAAGTTAAGGGTTAGTTGTTGTCTAACAAGCTTCTTGAGTGTACAGGAAAAGCCCTAGCGATGGAATGCTAGGCACTGGCGAAGGACTGCCAGACAGGAAAAGCCCTAGCGAAGGAATGCTAGGCACTGGCGAAGGACTGCCAGACAGGAAAAGCCCTAGCGAAGGAATGCTAGGCACTGGTGAAGGACTGCCAGACAGGAGAAGCCCTAGCAAAGGACTGCTAGGCTGGCGAAGGACTGCCAGAAGCTAAGCACCAAGCGAAGGGCAGCTTGGTACCTCAAGACCTGGCGAAGGACTGCCGGGCAAAAGTCCAACTGGAGGATCCGGTTGGCACCAGGTAAACTCTCCCGAGAGGAGTAGGTGAGGACGCGTTCCCCTTGAGGGAACATTAGGCGTCGGTTCGACCTAGGGCTCCATTTTGGAGACCAAAGTCAGAACCAAGACAGCTAAGGCTGTATAAAATAATTATTGTTTTATTGTGTTTTGGACTAACCCTGGATGCAGGACCAAAGGAACGTGTGTCTGCAACTCAGAGAGCCTCAAAGGAGTGAGGCAACAGCTGAGCAAGGCGCCCTGAGTGTCCAGGGCGCCCTCAAGGTGAATCAGAACCAAGCGAAGCAAAATAGGCTTCAGCTGCTTACTGGGCAAGGCGCCCTCAGCAGCGAAGGCGCCTTCGTCAGTGAAGGCGCCTTCAGCAGCCAAGGCGCCTCCAGCTCACTCTGCGAAGCCTCAGCTTTATCCACAGCCGAGTCTTCTGCGTGGAAAAAGTCAGCCAAGGCGCCTTCGGCGACCAGGGCACCCCAGAGGTCAAACCTCATCCCTATTCCGGTGCGATAAGGCTTGACCGAGCGAAGCACGGATCAGGTGACACGTGGCAGGGCGCCCTCGACGACTAGGGCGCCCCTAGGTGCTATAAATAGCACCCCTCAACCCCTAGCTTCGACACAGCTTTCATTCAACGCATCCAAACGCTCTGACGACCGCGCTCTGCTCCGGAAACTTCCCGACTCAAGAACGAAGCGCCGTCAACCTCCCACTGCACCGAAACTCGATCTACACCGGGAGTTGGTAAAACAAAGTGTATATTTCTAATTTTGTAATCTCACTTTGTAACCGTTTTGCGCACTATAGAATTGCCCAAAGTAAACGGTCAACGACCGTGGGCCTTGGAGTAGGAGTCGACCCAGGCTCCGAACCAAGTAAAATCTTGGTGTTTGCGCTGTTTGTCTTTATTCCGCCGCGCACTTACTCTTTCTTTTAAATCCGAACATTTTCCGATATTCACCCCCCCTCTATCGGTCTTTCTCGATCCAACAAGTGGTATCAGAGCGGGGAATTCAAACTTGGTGCAACCACCAGTTTGAAAATTTCGGATTTTTTATTTTCTCTCTCAATTTTTTTTCGTTAAAAATTTTTTTTCGTTCGAATTTTTCTTTCAAGGTTGGTGCAACACCCCTTGAAATCTGTTGTTATTTATTCTTCCCGCACTACTAATCCAAGACCAAGTCTTGGAATATTTTTTGTTGCTTTTTTTCTATTTCAGAACAAATGGCCATCCAAGAAGGCTTTAGCACCGCTAGACCTCCACTTTTCAGTGGAGAAGACTTTCCTTACTGGAAAAGTCGAATGGAGGTCCACCTGAAAACTCAGGTGGATATGTGGATAATCATCCAGTCTGGACTGATGATTCCCACAAATGCTGAAGGCGTACCGCAAAACTACTCAGAGTGGGACACTGCCCTTAAACGCAAAATCGAAGCTGACGCCAAAGCAACTCAGACCCTCCAATGCGGACTAACGAAAGAGGAGCTGAACCGCGTAGGCCCTTTCAACAGTGCCAAGGAGCTATGGGCTAAACTGATCGAGCTCCACGAAGGAACTTCAGATACGAGAATCAGCAAACGCGATCTGCTACTGAACAAGCTCTTCACCATCAGAATGGCAGATAACGAGACAGCAGCTCAGCTCCATGCCAGAATCCAGGAATTGATGAACGGTCTTCACGCAATAGGTCACCAGGTTCAAAACCGTGATCTTATAAGGTATGCCCTAAACGCGTTCCCTAGGACCACCTTGTGGGCATCTATGGTAGATGCATACAAGGTCTCTAGGGATCTTTCAAAAATTAAGCTAGATGAGTTATTTTCTGAACTTGAACTTCATGAACAGACTAACTGCAATTTGGCCGAGAAAAGTATAGCTTTCTTTGCAGGGAAAACAGGAAGGACGACTAAACAGAAAACACAAGTTGAACCCGAGTCTACCTCAGACTCAGAAACAGAAGATCAAGAAGGAGATCAGTCTGAACTGGTCCGGCTAGCTCGAAGCTACTACAAAAAGTTGAAGAACCAAGCTAACACACGGAGAACAAAGCGAAGAAAGGATGAACCAGCTGAACCAGCAACTGACAAACACAAGCCCAACGTAACCTACTACGAATGCAAGAAGAAGGGCCACTACAAGACTGAATGTCCAAGCCTAAAGGAGTCTAAAAAGACCAGAAAGAAGAAGGCACTCCAAGCAACCTGGGACGAGTCTTCCTCAGAAGAAGAAGAAGAAGCACCCCAGTCCAATCTTCTAGCCCTAACCGCTTCGGATCAAATCGGGACTGACTCAGACTCGGACCAGGACGACGGCAAGCTGACCTTCTCCGACGACGGCGAAATAAGGGTAATGGGTTTTTCAAAATTGCAATTAAATTCTCTTATTTCCTATCTATCCCGAGATTTGGCGAAAGCCAAACTCCGAATCGAGTCCCTCCGACAGGAAGTAAAACTCCTGAAAGAGGGAGCTGAGTCTAAATCCTTAACTGAGAAAATTCAGGAAGGAACCCCTGATCAAGTTGAAAAACTTGAATCAGAGAACTCCTCCCTAAAAACTCAAGTCAAGGACTTAAGAACAGCTTTAGAACGATTCACTTCTGGTTCCAAGAACCTTGATATGATTCTTGGAAAACAGAAGTTTGTTCTAAACCGATCCGGACTTGGCTATAGAACCAAAACTCGGCAAAGATCTTACTTTGCTGTACTGAACCAGTCAAGACCTAAGGTTCAGTCATGGGTGCCAAAACTGTGCCTGACCAAACCAACTGGTTCAAATCAATTTTGGATCCCCAAGGACAAGATTCACATCTTGCCTAACCCATACAGAGGCTTTAGTCCAGGGGGAGCTAAAATCAAAACAATTTTTATGATTAGATGATTTTTTTTGATTGCTTGTTTATTTAAATTTCTGCAAGTTGCCATGCTTAGAATTAGGAATGGTTAGACTTAAGGACTAATTTACTTGAAATTTGAAAACATAGTATTGGGAGGAGGTGAGATGATAGTACGTTGAGGAAACCAACTCTAATAAGATCAAGTCTACTTGGTCTCTTTAGACTGGTGAAACCAGCCGAAGCTACCGATCCAAGACCCAAGCTAGTTAGACCAGAAAATGACCTAATTTAATTTGAAAATGAAATTTCATTAAAAGGCTTTGTCAAGGAAAGGGTGGATGATCCCATAAGGCTACGGCCAAAGAAGGCCTAGTGCCTCGCCAAGACCTGGAAGCCAATTTCTGAAATTCAAATTCAAATTATCTTTTGTCAAATTCGAATCTAACTCAAATTTCAAATAATTATAGATTCTAATTTGTTTTCAAAATTTCTATTTTTCAAACTTATTCTCTTTTTGAAAAACACTTAATCTGTTTTCAAAAATTCTGTTTTTGTTTTCAAAAATAAAGAACTTTTTCCAAATTAAAACTCATTTTCAAAACTAATTTCTACCCTCAAACCTGTCTCACAAAACCTATAAGGTTAACGTGATTGAAAACCCTAGATTTGGGTGAGACAGTAAAATTAAAACTAAATTATGATTCCCTTAATATCAGTGTTGTGGTTAAATCTCAAACTAGTCAAACTACGGTCAATATAGTCAAACCAGGTCAAATCGGGTCAAAAACATTCAAATTTGGTCAAAACCGGATTTTAGGGCGCCCAACCGCTTTAGGGCACCCCGAGGGTGGTCAAAAGCTGCCAAAAGGCAGCTGTAGCCTTGTTTAGGGCGCCCTTGTCATGAAGGGCGCCCTCCCACAGTTAGTCAACGGCAGAAAGCTGCACAAACTGAACCACTGACCTGGTAAAGGCGCCCTCGACCGGAGAGGCGCCCTTACCACTGTCCTTCGGTGGTCAAAAGCTGCCAAAAAGGGAAGCTCAGGCCTGATGAAGGCGCCCTCACTGCTAAGGGCGCCCTCACCAGTCAAGGCGCCCTCACGGGGAAGGGCGCCCAAGCTGCCTATAAAAAGGGGCTCCCCTCCCTTTCTACTCCTCACAACAAAACACTTCTCCTCCTCAACCTTCTACCTTTCAAGAGATCTTGCAACCCTCTCAAGCTCTCAAGCCCTCAACAATGCCTCCCCGAGCAAACCGGTATATTTTCTTTGTTTGTGTCAATTTCGTTTCAATCTTTCATTAGTGCACATTTCCTTAAGTATACATGTTTTCCTTTCTTAGAAGACGTCGACCTAATCCGGCAGAACCCGGTACTCAACCTAGTCCTGATCCTAGGTTTCCCAATTTAGAGTTGTGTAACAAGTTCTCCCGTACCACCTATAAACCCATTAAGACAAGCTACTTGAATAGACTATTTTTTACTCAATCCTGTCCCCTAGCTATGAACGTCATAAACTACTACCAACTGGACAATCTGGTATTCTGCGCCCACCCAATCAATACTTCCTTATGCGTAGAATTTTACAATAATATTATTAGACAGGATAATCTTGTGTTCTCCACCATGGTTCAAGGTATTCCCCTAACAATCACTCCAACTTTACTTAACCGATTTCTAGGACTACGACCCTCGCAGTCCACTTTCTGTTGTTACCCTTCTAGGGAGCCTCCCTTTGATGCTCCCTACTCTGAGATTACCTTAGATACATTGCACTCATATTTCTTTAGGCAACCTGTAGCCAGACGATTTCAGTCTGTCGAATTAGAAGTGCAGGACTACGCCCTATATAGGGTCATAGTCCGATGTATCCTACCATTATCTACCAGGGACGTCACCACTATGCGTCCATTCCATGCCTTTCTACTGTATGCCATGATTCACCAGCTTGACATAGACATAGGACTTCATATATTTCAGACTATCCTACACGCATCTAGTGTTACCACACAAGGGCAGGTCCGCACACCTTACTGCCACATTATTACATCCATATTACATCACCACGGTAGAAATATTACCGAGGGAGAGATGGCCGCCCTAACTGACTACGATGAAATAGGCTATAGAAACTTTGCCCTAGCTGGTATAGAGGTGTCCGGTACCGGGGTCCTGTCCTGGAAACGTCAGAGAGCAGCTCATCAGATCGATTCGAACGAGGAGGTCGAGGTCGACGTCGGAGATATAGCAGCAGCAGCCCGAGCGCACATAGATGAGCCCGCTCCACCGACACTTTACGACCGAGTGACTCAGCTAGAGACCCACGTACAGAGCCTCCGAGAGGAAGTAGAGGCCAATCACGCTGAAGAGATGGAGACAAATCTGGGCTACTACAACAGTTACATGAGCGCACTTCGAGCCGAGAGGGAGGCCAGAGAGGCAGAGTATCATGAGATGATGACCCTATTTCGATCCTGGCAGCCAGGCTCCTCCGATCATCCCGGTCCTTCGTCTTAGATTCACTTAGTATTGTACCTATTTGACTATCCCTACTCAGTAGGGTTGACTAGTGGTTGACTATATGACTATGTTGAACCTTGAATACCTACTTTACTTTATGATGACTAGCTTATGCTCACTAGTGATAAGATTATGCTTAGTAGAATAGAATCATTTGGTTTTGCCTCAATTTTAAAATATTTTAAATTGATTTTAAAATGGTGTTTATTTTAAAGTTTTTCTAATTTAAAAAGTTTTATTTTGGCTTTAAAATTTTTTTTCTTGACTTAGTTTTATTTCTAAAACTACCCTCTTCAAAACTAGGGTTTTCTTCGAAATGGACTTAGCCTAGGCTCTAACCCTAGAATTGCATGCACCTATAGATCTAGAAGCCAGCATCTCACAAGCACCGTAGGGTACTTTGAGTGATAACCTAGAAAGGGTTGAGATGCTTAGGTCTTTGCCTTAACTCAAGATGATTTAAGTCAGTGCATCTGCAGTAGTTGGGGCACTAAATACAAACTGAATAGCAATCAAGTTAAGTATCAAGTTTAGACAATCTAACTTGAACAATGCACTTAACTTGACTAACCCTAGCAAAAACTACTGTTTATAACAGTTGGTAAGTAACTAATTGGGTTAGACACGTCCCTAAAGATGAAACCAGACTTAGGTTCCAGTTTGATTCAGTACAGCAAATGCTTTATTTAATTATTGCAAATACTTCTTCTGCACTTTTTTGATATATGTCAAAGGGGGAGAGTTGGAAAGGAAAGAGGAAACCTAAATTTTTTTTCAAATTTTTTTTCCCTATTTCTTTCTTCAAAAAGTTTCAAAGCGTAATTCATTTTGAAATTTTATTGTTTTTTTATACTTAAAATTTTTCCTTAAAAATTTCTAACTCTGAATTGTTTTCAAGCTAAACCATTTTTTTTGCTTAAAATTTTCTTAAAAATTTCTAACTATGAATTGTTTCTAAGCCTAAGTTTTTTTTTTCTTAAAACTCTGAAAGTTTTTCTTAAACCTAAAATTGTTAATGTCTGAAAACTTATCGTGACTTAGAATAAATTTTCGCTTAAAAATTCTTCAAACTCAAAACATGAAATTTGCTAAGTGTTGAAAATCACACCACCTACTTTTGAAAAACCTAGGGGGAGATTCCGTCCAGGGGGAGGGAATCTAACTTAGGATTTCATTTTAGCATTTTTTTACTTAACTTTTTGAACTTGGTTGTCATATATCAAAAAGGGGGAGATTGTTGGTGCAGAATGCACCCAAGTCAAACCTGGGTTTTGATATTGGCAAAAGACTTCAAAAGTTAAGGGTTAGTTGTTGTCTAACAAGCTTCTTGAGTGTACAGGAAAAGCCCTAGCGATGGAATGCTAGGCACTGGCGAAGGACTTCCAGACAGGAAAAGCCCTAGCGAAGGAATGCTAGGCACTGGCGAAGGACTGCCAGACAGGAAAAGCCCTAGCGAAGGAATGCTAGGCACTGGTGAAGGACTGCCAGACAGGAGAAGCCCTAGCAAAGGACTGCTAGGCTGGCGAAGGACTGCTAGAAGCTAAGCACCAAGCGAAGGGCAGCTTGGTACCTCAAGACCTGGCGAAGGACTGCCGGGCAAAAGTCCAACTGGAGGATCCGGTTGGCACCAGGTAAACTCTCCCGAGAGGAATAGGTGAGGACGCGTTCCCCTTGAGGGAACATTAGGCGTCGGTTCGACCTAGGGCTCCATTTTGGAGACCAAAGTCAGAACCAAGACAGCTAAGGCTGTATAAAATAATTATTGTTTTATTGTGTTTTGGACTAACCCTTGATGCAGGACCAAAGGAACGTGTGTCTGCAACTCAGAGAGCCTAAAAGGAGTGAGGCAACAGCTGAGCAAGGCGCCCTGAGTGTCCAGGGCGCCCTCAAGGTGAATTAGAACCAAGCGAAGCAAAATAGGCTTCAGCTGCTTACTGGGCAAGGCGCCCTCAGCAGCGAAGGCGCCTTCAGCAGCCAAGGCGCCTTCAGCAGCCAAGGCGCCTCCAGCTCACTCTGCGAAGCCTCAGCTTTATCCACAGCCGAGTCTTCTGCGCGGAAAAAGTCAGCCAAGGCGCCTTCGGCGACCAGGGCGCCCCAGAGGTCAAACCTCATCCCTATTCCAGTGCGATAAGGCTTGACCGAGCGAAGCACGAATCAGGTGACACGTGGCAGGGCGCCCTCGACGACTAGGGCGCCCCTAGGTGCTATAAATAGCACCCCTCGACCCCTAGCTTCGACACAGCTTTCATTCAACGCATCCAAATGCTCTGACGACCGCGCTCTGCTCCGGAAACTTCCCGACTCAAGAACGAAGCGCCGTCAACCTCCCACTGCACCGAAACTCGATCTACACCGGGAGTTGGTAAAACAAAGTGTATATTTCTAATTTTGTAATCTCACTTTGTAACCGTTTTGCGCACTATAGAATTGCCTAAAGTAAACGGTCAACGACCGTGGGCCTTGGAGTAGGAGTCGACCCAGGCTCTGAACCAAGTAAAATCTTAGTGTTTGCGCTGTTTGTCTTTATTCCGCCGCGCACTTACTCTTTCTTTTAAATCCGAACATTTTCCGATATTCACCCCCCCTCTATCGGTCTTTCTCGATCCAACATGAAGCACCCGAGAGAGGATCACTCCATTATGAGCATGGATATTCTTGAGGAGTTGGAGGATACAGAGTTAGAGGCTGAGGGATTTTTACCTGATTTTTCTGTAGGAGTTATTCATTCAGAGGAGGCTAAGAG
>JAGFNQ010005005.1:572822-595377 GCA_024364735.1 Boesenbergia rotunda
ATTGCTTGCCACTTGAATCTTCAAAGTATGATAAGGAATCTAGATCTCCAATTGCTTCCATCTTCTCTTGCTCATTCTTGAACAACTCACTCAAACTCATTCTTGGCACATGTAATTGCAAAAAAAATTTCTTGAATGAAATGCCTCTTGATACCAAATCTTCCAAAACACTAGTCACTCCCCCACACTTAATCTTTTGTCCGTCTCGGGCAAAGTAGCATTAAGAAACATCCCAAACAAACAAGTCCATAGAAAAGTGTGGTTAAGAGTAGGAAATAAGGAAAGAAAAATAGAATAAACATGATTAGTGCCAAAAATTGATATGGAAAGGTAAACAAATTGATTAGTCTCTATAGATGTGATCCAATCATTGAAATATGGTTTTGAAAGAACCTAAGCAAGTTCTAGAGTACAATACATATGTGTGTCACAAAAATAAGGCTAATTCTCACTAGGCAAATAATTCATCTCAAGTCATCAATTAAGAATCTAAAGCCAAGTAGTACTCAAGCATCCAAGATTTCATCCATAGCTCAAACCCTAAGTTTTAACAACCAAATTTAATTTATTTTCAAAAGACTCTAAAATGCTATGGAGATAACCTAGAGGGATACATTTATTCACTAAGAACAAAGTGCTAAAAGAAATAACATGGTATTTACAATGTCTATTTATTCATTCTATTTTGCCTAAGAATTTATTATCAACTACTCACTTCAAAAAGAGAAAAATTTATTCCTAGAAACATGAAAATGATATATACAATGAAATGTAGTGTAGGAAAAGTAAACTCCCCTTAAGTTGGGTAGATAGCGTCTTTGATGCACAAATCATCCACCTCTAGCTCCTTTAGTTCTTCAAAATACTTTTGAGCCGGTGGCCATTGACTTTCCACACAAATCCATTAGCTTCATCCTAATTTCAAAACTCCATAGGGAAAAATGTTAGTTACAATAAATGGACCTTCCCACCTTGACCTTAACTTACCTCTTATCAATTTGAGCCTTGATTTATACAATAAGACCTTGTCACCAATTTGGAAGTCTTTTTCACAATGTGCTTGTCATGGAAGTTCTTGGTCTTTTCCTTGTAGATCCTTGAATTTTCAATGCTTCTAGCCGAATTTCTTCAAGTTCTTGAAGTTGCAATTTTCTTTCTTCTCCCACCTTGGTAGCATCGAAATTACAAGCTTCACCGCCCAATATGCCTTGTGCTCTATTTCCACGGGGAGGTGACAAGCTTTACCATAACCAAGCGGTAGGGGGGCATGCCAATCGGTGTCTTAAATGCTATTCTGTAGGCCCAAAGTGCATCATCTAATCTTTTGCTCCAATCTTTTCTAGTGGGCCCAACTATCTTCTCCAGAATTGATTTGATCTCTCTGTTTGAAATCTCAGCCTGTCCATTTGTTTGGGGATGATAGGATGTAGAAACTTTATGTACAACCCCATATTTACTCAGCAGTGCCTTCATGTGTTTGTTGCAAAAATGAGATCCTTGGTCACTAATTATGGCTCTTGGAATTCCAAACCTGCAGAAAATGTGTGACCTAACAAAACTACAAACAACAGAAGAATCATCAGTCTTGGAGGGAATGACCTCCACCCATTTTGAAACATAATCCACAGCAAGTAAAATATACAGATAACCATAAGATGCAGGAAAAGGTCCCATAAAATCTATTCCCCAAACATCAAAAATCTCACAATAAAGTATAGCATGTTGGGGCATCTCATGTCTCGCTCCTATGTTCCCAGTTCGCTGACATCTATCACAATTTTTATAAAAGACATATGAATCATGAAAAAGGGTGGGCCAGTATAATCCACACTCTAGCACTTTCCTAGCAGTTCTCTGGGGTCCAAAATGCCCCCACAAGCTGATGAATGACAAAATGTAAGGACAGAAGAAAACTCATGATCTGGTACGCATCTCCTAATTATTTGATCATTACAAAATTTCCATAAATAAGGATCATCCCACACATAAAACTTTGCATCACTTTTAAGTTTATCTTTTTGAGCCTTAGAAAAGTGAGTGGGAAAACATGTGCAACTAGAAAATTAACTAGGTCTGCATACCACGGTGTCTCACCATGCACTGCAATCAAGTGCTCATCTCTGAAATCATCGTCAATGGTGGTAGGAGATCCATCTCCTTCAAGTCTGCTCAAATGATCTGCAACTAGGTTCTCTTTTCCACTTCTATCTCTGATCTCCAGGTCAAATTCTTGGAGTAGGAGCATCCATCTGATCAGTCTAGGTTTTGCATCAGGCTTTTTCAACAAGTATTTCAGAGCTGCATGATCAGAAAAAATAATAACATGTGAGCACAATAAATAGGATCTGAAACGTCTAAAGCAAAAACAATGGCAAGAAGCTCCTTTTCAGTGTGGGTAGTTTGCTTGGGCGGCATCTAGGGTTTTGGAGGCGTAGCAAATGACATGGGGTGCTCCATCAACCCTCTGTGTTAGAATAGCTCCCACTGCAAAATTAGAGGCATCACACATTAATTCAAATGGCAAAGTCCAATCAGGCGATTTAATAATAGGAGCTGAGGTTAGAGCCTCCCTGAGTCTGTGAAAAGCTTCTTTGCACTTATCATCAAAATGAAACTCAACATCTTTCTACAAAAGTCGTGTCAAGGGTCGAGCAATCAAGCTGAAGTCTCTAATAAATCTACGGTAGAAACCTGCATGTCCAAGGAAAGCACGAACATCCCGTACGCATACGGGGTAAGATAAAGAAGAAATAACACTGATTTTTACAGGATCTACCTCTATACCTTTCTGAGAGACTATATGTCCAAATACAATCCCTGCTCCACCATGAAGACATTTTCAAAATTAAGCAAGGTTAGTTTCAATGCAACGTGTAAAACCCTAGACAAATTTCTAAGCATGAATCAAAAGACGTGCCATAAACTGAAAAATCATCCATGAAATACCTCCATACAGTCCTCTAGCAACTCACCAAATATACTTACCATGCATCTCTGAAATGTACCGGGTGCGTTGCAGAGTCCGAAGGGCATACGTCTGTAGGCAAAAGTGCCAAAGGGGCAAGTGAAGGTAGTCTTCTCCTGGTCCTCTGGATCTATACAAATCTGAAAGTAGCCTGAAATCCATCCAAAAACAATAATGCGACTTCCCTGCCAGTCTTTCAAGCATCTGATCAATAAAGGGTAAAGGGAAGTGATCTTTCCTTGTGACCTTGTTGAGCTTCCTGTAATCAATGCAAACTCTCCAGGAATTCTTAACTTTGGTGGGCACTAGTTCATTGCTTTCATCTGCCACCACGGTCACTCCAGATTTCTTGGGCACCACGTGAATAGGACTAACCCACTGACTGTCAGAAATAGGGTAAATGATACCTGCCTGTAGAAGTCGAGTCACCTCTTTCTTTACAACGTCCAAAATAAGTGGATTAAGTCTTGTGGTTGCCTCACGGGTTTGACATTGTCTTCCAAAAATATCCTGTGCATACAGATAGCTGGGCTGATACCTGGTATATCTGATAAAGTCCACCCAATTGCCTTCTTGTAGTGCCTCAGGACTTGCAATAATTTTTCTTCTTGCTCTGACTCCAAATGTTGTGCAATAATCACGGGAAAAGTCTGCTCCTCTCCTAGGTATGCATACTTCAAATGGCCTGGTAGTGGCTTCAGTTCAATCTGGCCTTCCTCAGTGGGTATGAGTGATCCTTGGGGCTCTGTGCAATCCCCTACACTATGAATCTCAACAGAAATAGGTGATCCTTGGGGCTCTGTGCAATCCCCTACACCTAGAAAAACCTCTCCAGCTGGAAATGCGTCTGAAATATCTTCTGAAATATCCTCAGTCTTAGCAGTAAATATTCTCTTAGCCTCCTCTGAATGAATAACTCCTACAGAAAAATCAGGTAAAAATCCCTCAGCCTCTAACTCTGTATCCTCCAACTCCTCAAGAATATCCATGCTCATAATGGAGTGATCCTCTCTCGGGTGCTTCATGTTCCAAGTCATCCTTCTATCTTATATCCACCCTCCTCTTTGACTTTGAGTCATACAAAGAGCAAATAGACAAGACAAATTATGTAGAGGGGTCGGGTTACGAAACTAGATAAAAACTGAAATCTAAAGTGAAAGTGGTGAAAGAACTTGGGTTACCTCCCAAGAAGTACTTGTTTTAGGTCATTGGCTCGACTACCTTGGCGGAATCATCGAAATCTCAATCTAGCCAGAGTGAGATACTTCCAGACTTTCTTTCTAGTTCGCCAAGGTTGGGAGAGAGCTTTAAGCAAAAGATAAAGTAAAGTCCTCTTTTTTATTGTCTCCTTGTATGCTCTCTCTAAAGGTAGGAGATGGTTTAGTCCTAGCACCCATGATAGGAGCATGACTACCATAAATGATGTCAAAGTCTTCTCAATACAAATTTCGACTTTAACAGAGGTGAGAATGTCAAGTCTCGTGGCTTCCAACTAATCACCGCTTCCCACTCAGAAGATTGCACATCAATAATCTCATCCGTACTTGATATAATAATCACCTCTCCAAAAGTTCTTAATGTGTACTCAAATATAAGGTTATCATTATTAATATTTGCCCCTCTATAATCTCATCAATCAAGCATACATCATCAACATTGATGTCGAGTGATATATCAAGAACATCATTAAGAATGGATGGTGGTGCATCAATAGTCCTATTTATATATGAAGTGTCAATAGATGCATCCTCATCACACAAAATAATAGAGGAATTTTGTAGAGCTGCTGAATCATAAACAATATCACCTTCATCTTTACAATCCATCTCCTTTTATATAAGATTTGATTGTGTCTTCAAATTAGGCCTTGATGCATCGATTTGTTATAGGGACCAGAGAAATAAGATCCCTTGTTGCACCATAAGATCTTCTAATTTTGTGTTGTGGTGTCGTTCTGACTAGGAGTAGGAGTTTCTTCATCTTGAAAATCTTCCCAGGAAGTCATATCAATGTGTTGAGATTCATGTGGTCTATCAAGTGTCAAATCATCTTGAAGTTCTAATAGACTCTGCATATTTGAAAAGTTTGCTCAACACATTATATGCTTCCATAATCAAAGTCTTTATAATCAATCCAATCTTGATGTGGGTTAGGGGTATGCTGCTATGGTTGGAAATATGCAAGCTGCTTGGGGACTTGTTGGGATTGAAAGTTCTAAGTTTGCTGAGTTTACCAATAGTAGCTATCAATGCTTGAAGTTAAATCATTAGTAATTTAATGTTTAGGTTGAAATAAACACTGAAGTCCCATGGAAGCGCTAGCATCTTGGTGAAACATGTGGCATATAATAACTAGATGAGTCGTGCTACCACACATTTAGTAGAGGAACTAATATTGATCTACATTTGAATCATAGTCCTCACCAAAGTCTTCAAGTAAACAAGAATATGGATCCATGGTTATGTATAAAAAATTTTTAGTCTCCCCTAAAATAGCAACAACAAAAATTACAAGGCACAGAGAGTACTCATAACAAAACATATGGATATATAGGGTATGAAACAACCAAGGCACCCCACAAATTTTGTGTTAGACAATGGAAAAACTAAAAATAAGAAAAGAAATTAAAAAATAAAAGGAAGAGAAATGGAAAAGTATGCTATAAATAAAAATAAAGAAAAAATGTCTAGATTAGCTAAATTGTTTATTGACTAATGTTAATGTGAACAATCCTCAACAACGGTGCCAAAAACTTGAAGGTTACCCACAAGTGTACGGGTGTAACACCCCAAATTTCCCTCTCTAACATTGTAATAATGAAACATGTGGCCAAGAATAATATTATGAATTTAGTGGGAAAAGTTATGAATAAAGAAATGTTAGACATTATCTTGACATGTAGTGGATGTGTGATAATTATGCTTATGTATTATATTAATGGTATGCTTAATATCCTGCATATGTATGAATGAATAATGATATGCATATGCATGTGTATGAATTAAATAAGTAGCATTCTCTAGGTGGGCTTTGGTTATGCGGGCTTGAAAAAAAAAATAATAAAAGGAAGAGAAAGCAAAAAAGAAGAGGAGGTGCCAAGGATTGAACCTTGGACCTCAAAGAAAAGCAAAGCCTTAAGAATGTTCATGTAATCAATTCACCTAGCAAGGGAGTGCTATTAGGAGGAGATGAGAAATTGTAGATGAGTGAAAAATAAGTGAAGAGACACATGAAAATGAAGAGGCACCATTGAAAGGGGTGCTTGCCTTTTCACTCCCTATAAAAGAGCATGGGGAAAAAAATGCCCAAGGCATTTTCGCATAGCACAAACCCTCCACTCTCTTCTCCCCAAGCCTTCCCTCTTCCTCCTCTCCCTCACCGAGACCTAGGGTCTCCTTGCAGCCCCAAAATCGAGCCTCACAAACCGGAAGAAGAAAAGGAGAAGAACAAGAGGAGTACCAAGCCTAAGAGCCCCCTTTCTTCTCCAAAGTCTAGAACACCTTTTGAATTTTTAGCGCAAGAGGTAAGACTCCCTCACCTACAACATAATAGCCTTGAATGTGTATTTATGATCCCTTATGTTTGCTTGTGATGTTGTGTGGAAAAAATGGAAGAAAGGCCATGTTGTGTGTTTCGGTCAAGGGAGGTTTTCTCTTTTTTTTTTGTTATGTTTAAGTTTAGATGATGATTCTACATGCTTATTGCTATCTTCTTATAGTAGATGAATGATGAATACATGATGTTTGAATGCCTTTCATGATGTAAAGGACTTAGAACCTCTCGACCAAGTGGTGGAGATGGGTAGATGCATGCGTATGGACTAGGGTTTGATCTTATGTGAATTTCCCTTGCTTATGTAATGTTTTAGGTCAAGAAAGTTGTGGAATCTATGCCTTATTAACCCTGTAACTTTCGGCCAGCAATTAGATTGAGGGCTAAAATGGGTCCAAACTACAATCATGTGCCTAGACTAATGTTTAGTGAAGTTTAGACTACCCTTGTACTTGTAAATGATCTCTTGTGTGAAGTGTGTACTTATTTCAATGTTATATGAATTTTATGCTATGAAACCCTACCTATGAAGTTTCAGCCAGCATGTATTAAGATAGGAAAAGAAAGCTAAAACCAATGTGTTGCCTTGATTAAGACAAATATGTTACATGAATGATGTGTTGATAAGACTAGCATGATGTTTGCTTCACTTGCATGTGTTTAAAGAAAGATCCTACCTTGTCATGCTATTTATGTAAATGATTGTGCCATGAAAGTGTACCTATACTCATGAATGATTGGATGTCTATAGTACATTCATTATGAAAGAAAGAAAAAGGAAAGAATGCATGTATATATTTTACTTTAAAGTATGGCTTGTACCGGATCTTGAAAAAGATCCACGGTTCTGGACTACCGAAGCTGTCCCTAGGTTGAAAGAAAGTAGGCCTAGTAACCCTAGTAGGTCGAGACTAGCTACCTCGCATCTATTTAGAGATGCGCGCAAAGAAAGAATGGGTACAAGCCGGGGACCCCAATAAAGATGATGTATGCTTATGTTAAAGTATTACTTATTATGTTTTCTAAAGAGCAACCTAAATGTTTTTGCAATGCATATGTTTTATGATTGTATGCATTCATGTACCTTATGTGCCTTATGAGTTTTATGCTATACGTGAGATGTTATATGTCTTTCAAATATACGTGACATGTGGATTTAGTGAGTAGGAAAGAGCTTACTAAGTTTCATACTTATAGTTGATTGCTTATGTTGCAGATCAACATAGAAATTTCTAATGGGAAGGGAAGATGCAGGAAGGGCTCGTGTGTGTGGTGGTGACTTGGCTGATCGATCCATTTTAGTGCCATTATAGACTTAGCACTTATCTTTATAAGAAAACATGTTTTACTACCTTATACTTGATACTTGTTAGCTCTTTTGGAGTTTGTTTAAGGCATGGATGCTACTAGATACTATATGATCTTTATACCCCTTCTTGTTGCATGTGTTATAGTTATGTTTTATTTCTGCTGCAATGCTTTAGATTCATATGCAATAATATGCGTAAGTTAAGTAGGAAAAAGGTAACGCGCCGCCTTAACGGTAAGGGGTGGGCGTTACAACGGGCATGCCATCAAGCAATAAAAATATCGATCCATAGAGACTGTTGATTAAGCACTAGTCAAGTCTGTAAGGTAAGCTATCTAGACAATCGCAGGGTTGGTGTGAATGCTTGTAGGAAAGGTGGAGCGAGGGAGAAGAGAGAGAGGGAGAGAGAAACTAAGTGAGAGGATTTATCTTAGGAGAAGGGCTGATGGATGAAATCTAGGATTTTGATTTCGCTATAATGCTAGTTGATGCCCTATGAATTATTCATATTCTAATCTCATTGTTCATATGCTCGTAGAAATCCTAACTAAGTACCAGTGTTAACCTTGCGAAAGTGTACCATAGTACTTCTCCCTTAGGCATCCAATGTCCTTAAGTAAAGAAGGTAACCTAAAGAGTCCGGTTAAAAGTAATCCTTTGTCAAGAAGGGCCTCCGACCATACTACTCTAGATTACGCAAAACACTTCCTAAAATGGGATAGAGAGAAACCCATTAAGTAATGTTAGCTAATCTCTTGTAAGAGATTTATCTCCATTTCGAGGTAATGCCCGAGATATCCGATTAAAGGTAACCTCTGTCACTAAGGCTCCCCGATCATATAATCTCAAATACTCCCTCTATGTAGCAGCCAATCCCCTATAATTATATGTATTCACCACACACATATTTCATCAAGCACATACAAAACATAATACACATAGAACAAGACATAATCACTTTATTGAATAAGGAAATAACCAAATCCATAGTTTATACAACATCATCGCACTGTAACTACTTTTTATTTCCTAGATATGGAGAATCTACACCATTACAAAGAAGATACAACAATAAGACAAGAAAAGTAGCATCTACAATTCTAAATAAAGATGGAAAGGGAGGAGAAGGCTTATCAATGGAGCGTTGGTCTTCTTGGAGGATCTTCTTGTTTTGGAGGTGGACGGATCGTGGAGAGAGGCCACGATGGTGGCTCAAGGGTCTCTCTTAGAGAGTAGAACCCTTCCCCAAGGCAAAGGGGCTAACCCCCAAGCCAAAGATCTATGCCCTAGGGGAAGGGGCCCTTTTATAGAGGGGGCATGTGGCCCGTCGGCATGGCCATATGAAACCACACGGTCGTGCCATGTGGTCTCTTGGGCGGAGGCAACACGACCGTGCTTCATCTTGGAAATGGAGGGGCATGACCGTGCCTTGGTGCATGACTATGCCGGGCGGGCTTCGGCGGTAGTCACACGGCCGTGTAGCCCTCAAAATTAATTCATGGTCGTGCCATGTGGCACAGTCAGGCCGTGCGACACACGACCAGTCCCACACGACCCTGACTGCTTCTCACTCTGGCTTTAACTCTGGCTCTGTTTCACTCTAATTTCGCTCTGTTTCCATTCCTAATCATGTCCTATCGATGAAAATAAATAAGGAGCAGATCTCCGAAGAAAAAGGAAGTGAATGTAGTGAAGTTATACAAAATAAGGTGTAATAAATTAGGATATGTTCATGAAATACAAGTACATGTGCGTCAAACCATGCATAAAATCATATATAATATAAGCACAACAACTGCTAATGCTCGCTAGCCCAAATGGAGAGATAAGCCTCCCAAATTTCAACAGGGAACTTGGGTGGCCTGGTGCCCCCTCCTCCTCCACTTGTATACATGTCCCTGTACAATGTAGCCAGTAGTTGTTCCATTTTTTTTTAAATTCAGCCTCATGGCACTCCTTTCAAACATATCTCTTCTACAATAATAGATTTTGAGAATTAGTATCATGTTAATTTTAAACTATAAAATATGTTTTATATTCAAAATATTTACCAAGAATTCACCGTAATAGAAGGCCTTCATGTTCTGGTCTACAAGCCTCCATATAGTACCAGATGAGAACAATCCTTCTTTAAACTTCTTGGATATGTAGGTTGTGACCTGATGACTATCTGGCACAAAGCTGCATGAAAAAAATATCAAGTATGGGATATATATATATATATATGTATGTATATATATATATATATATATATATATATATATATATATATATTATATATATATATATATATATATATATATATATATATATATATATATATAAGAAGATTAAGTATTGAATAATTACTAAATACATAAATACTTATCAGTCACTAGAAACCCTTAAAACAATCTAGCCACCATGTGCTATATGTTCTAACAGCATGATTATATATACAAAATCTGTTAGTGATATGAGAAAAATATCCTAAGGCAATCGCCTTATGATTGTAATCATTTATTTTAATAAATGAATATTCACTATTTAAGTATACATGCTTATGTATTTGATTGAGATCTTAAACTCATTTACTGAATGTTCGCAATACAATTCACAGCATGAGAGAATTTGTGATGAATTCACAACTAGTGATTATCTCTACATGTGCAATTGTGAAGTATTGAAATTGTCCCTAGTCGATGAATTGATAAATACGGACACTATCAATTCTGTTGAGACTAGCATGAGTTATTCTCTAATCAGCTGATTCTCACTGGCTGGTGACATTGGGATGTCCGGAGATAAACATGAATGCTAGTTAAGGGAACTAGTTCATTGGAGTGACTGGCTGTAAAACTTCATATGGTAGTCTACATATAGATATGTCAATGAAGTTCTTACTGCAGCTTAAGTGCGATGTTCCTTTGACTTGCGGTGTTCAAGTTATCTTGGTCATGGAGACTTATACTTTGACATCTTTAGTAAGCATCTCCAAGGAGGTGTGGACCCAGGATGATTGGGTATAAGCCGAAGTGCCCGAAGATGTTTGAACAACCTACAAAGGATTCACCACTCCTTGCGAGGAGATGTATACCCAAGGCCTATCGTCGGATTGTTACTCGAAGCCTCTGGCCAGAGCATGACATGTTCAGAGTATGAATCTCTTAAATACATGAGAGTAATTAGAATCCGTAGGATGAGAAAACGTTACTTGGGCTAGGTGTGACGTAGTCAGCCTAGTGGGGACTGACACACATAGACCATGTCCTGAACCAAGTGGGTATAAGATGGTGAAGGGAATGGGGCACGATTCATTATAGCTGCTGAAGGGTTTTAGAATTATTTCTGAGGTCAACCGTTGATCTTTCGATTAATTGGGGATCATGATGTACTACTAGGTGCCACTCATGATCGTTCTATAATTGATTAATTATAGACGGCCAACATAAATCGAAAGCTTATTTAGTCACACGCACCATGAGTAATCCGAGGGATTTAAAACGAGTTAAAAATTGAATTTTCCAATCAAGAGAGATTAGGTTTGGTTAAGCCAAACGATAAGTCGAATCTGAATTTTTCAGAGATGCATCGGAAGCGTAAAATGGCTAAGTCTTTTGAAGACTTAATAGATGAATTAAATAAGTTTAATTCATTGGGGCGTGGCTTGGATGGGCCGGCCAAAGAGGGTCTCCATCCTCTTTGCTTGGCCGGCCACAACAAAGGGGGAGAACCAAGTTTTTGGTTCAATTTATAAAATAAACCAAGTGTGGTTTGTTTTATAAAATTATGGATGATATAAATTTTTATATAATAAACCAAGGTTTGGTTTATTTTTCATGGAAATTAAAATGAACCATGGATTGGTTTATTTTATTTTATAAAATCAATCATGGATTGATTTACATTAATAAGAAAATTTATTCCATAAGAAAAAAGGAGACTTGGTCGATTTTATCATGAATTAAAATATGATAAAACATGGCATGATGGAATAAGTCTCTTTTTTGAGAGGCTTGATGGTTGAGAGGCCACTATATAAAGGACCCAAGGCAAGGCTTGGAAAATAATCGACGTATTCTTGCCTGGGCTCTCTCCCTCTCCTCCCTTCTTCCTCTTGGCCGACCACAAGTTTCTTCTCCCTTCTTCTTGCCGTGAGCACAAGGAGAAGCACCGAGACGACGAAGTTCTTCCGTTGGGACGATCTTCCTCTCCAGCCATCATCACCTTGGGATTGGGCGCAAGTCATCTTCCTCTTTCTCGCCGGAATTGTGATTCCGACCAGCCTTGGTAGTGAGTTTTTCGATGTGATTACTTCTCTCTTGGTTTTTCTTGTCGCATTCTCGGAGAATCTAGTAGTTCTCGAGAACACGAAACTCATGGATTTGCGAAGTCATCCCGAAGATACTCGGCGTGGACGCGAATAGAGGCGGAGCTTCCAAGGGACGCTTACGGTTGGATCTCGTCCCTTCCTTCGAGTTACGCGAGATAATACGTAAATTAGTTTATATTTCTGCAAAATTATAAATATATGATCATGTCTACACAAGATAAAGTTGCATGCTTAGATGTGTGGTTAAATAATTTGAGAAATTATTTATGCTAAACCTTCCGCTGCACGTAATTAATTTTAAAATTACAAACCCGCATCCATGTCAACATGCACCCGGTCCCAACAGTGGTATCAGAGCCGAGGTTTGTGTTCGACATAATCATATAATTATTTTTGCGGAAAACTTTGTCATGATCTCAATTTTAGAAAATTTTCCAATTATTGAAACTTTCCAATTATGGTAAATTTTCGATTTAGGAATTTCAAAGTTTGGAAATCATCATGAAATTTCGTAAACTTTTGAAATATCCCTGTTTCTGAAATTTTATGATAATTGTGAAAACTTTCCATTTTTTGGAAACTTTCCAATTTTGGAAATTTTCGAATTTTGGAAAAACGTAAGTTTTCTTTGTACCAGAAACTTACAATTATTCTGAAAACCTTTTATTTTGGAAACTTTCCATTTATGAAAAGCTCGTAATTTTGGGCACTTTCTTTCAAGAAAGTCTAGACAAATTATGGGAATATTAATTGGCATTTAAATTCATAATTAGAAATTAAATTATTTACAAAATTCTTTATTTTGGATTGAGCCTCGGGGAGCCGTCCAATTTAAAGTTAGTTGTTATAATTAAATTTCCTAAATTGAATTTAAACTGTCAAATTCTTATTTTGGATTGAGCCTCGGGGAGCCATCCAAATTAAGTTATTGATATTAATTTTCCATAAATAAAATATGTGATCAAATTTTGGAAATTTTTGAGGTGATTCTCAAACGATAATTTCCTTATTTGATTTATGAGGTGATGCTCTTACATATTATTGTCTCCAAAATTAATTAGGAAAATTGTTTCCTATAGAGTATATTTCCTTAAATAAGATTTTTATGAAAATAATATGTGGTTGAATTAAGGGAATCTGTCTCTTAATTTAATAAGATTTGATTTAGAGAAATCAAAGTCTTAAACATATTAATTCCGAAATTGATTATGATAATTTAGGAAATTGTTTCCCAAAAACAATTCCTTGAATAAAGTATGAAATTAGAATTAGGAAATACGGTTCCTAATTCAATTAATAAGACTTGATAAATTAAGTCACATACATACTTTATTAAGGAAATCGTTAGAACATGACATAATCATATGTCATGAATGTGCATAAAAGAAAAGGATGAGACCCAAAACCCCTTACAAAATATTAAGGCCAACACCTTCCATTAATATGGTTAGAATCGGAGTTTTGTTTCTCGTTTGGGTTGATGGACACATCCATGCCCGACTTGAACCTCAACATGTTCAAACCATGGAATTAGTTTATGATTAATATAGTTGGAGTCAGAGGTCAATCCTTAGTTTTGGTTGTTGGACACATCCAAGCCTGACTAAACGGTTGAATGAGCTCCAACCATATTAAAACTATTTCTTGATTAATGGGTCAGCCTTAAGCTTGGAGCATCGATTTGTTGTGCCACATCCAAGGTCGAGGTAAAGAGAGGTGCAGTTGGGTGCTATGTGTATTGTTGCATACTTGTTAATGAGTTAACAACCCAATGATTTATGGAAACATTCAATTAGTTGATAGCATAATGTGATAGTTACATATGTATAATATGTAATCGGTATAATTACCTACCTTCATAGCTAAGAATAACTTGATGGACTCTAGCCATGGTTGTTTTTATCTATGGTTGGATATCAACCTATTTGGAGATGTTCCTACGATCTCCCGAATTGATAAAAAGGTTTATTCAATTCGAAAAATAAATAGGATTTAATTAATGTATATTGATGCATTCTTTATCATTCTCATCACATAACCTCAATTTGTATTTCTAGGATAATCACCTGATCATGTCTTCTCTGAATTTGCGTTCCATTTTGGACACCAATAAGCTGACTAGGCCAAACTTCATGGACTGGCTTCGAAACCTGAGGATAGTCCTCAAGGCAGAAAAGCTTGCTTATGTCCTTGAAGAACAACTTCCCAACCATCCTCCTAAAGATGCAACTCCAGACCAGTTAGTGACCTATCAGAAACATGTGGCCGATTCTGAACTTGCGAGTTGCATCATGTTGGCTGCTATGGTACCTGAGCTACAAAAACAGCATGAGCATATGGATGCTCATACCATCGTCTTCCACCTTCATGAGCTGTTTGACGAGCAGGCGAGATCCGAAAGGTTTGAGGTCTCCAGACTCCTCTTCACCTCTAAGATGCAGGAAGGCACTTCTGTTTCACAGTTTGTGTTGAAGATGTTGGGGTACATTGAGCGACTAGGCACACTCGGATTTGCAATGGATCACGAACTAAGTATTGACTTAATTCTGCATTGTTTGCCCAAGAGTTACTCACAGTTTGTGATGAACTATCGGATGAACAAACTAGAGACTACCATTCCTGAGTTGCTTAACCTGCTAAAGACTGTAGAGCCTTCTGTAAAACAGGATCAGAAGACGGTACTGTTAGTTGTTCCTCAAAGAAAGGTTCTAAGAGGAAGCCCAAAGAACAAAATAAGGGAAGGAAGAAAAAGGCCAAAAAGACTGAAAAGGCACTTGCCATCACTGCGACAAGGAGGGCCACTGGCGAAGAAACTGCAAGGTTTATCTTGAGTCCTTGAAGAAGAAGGCATCCGATGCCCCATCCTCTTCAGGTATCTTCGTTATTAAATGTCACTCTATTTCCTTGTACACCTAGGTACTTGATATTGGGTGTAGCTCACATATATGTAATGACATACAGGAGCTAAGGAATATAAGAAGACTCGTTAAGGGAGAAGCGAATTTGCGAGTTAGAAATGGAGCAAAGATTGCTGCTGTTGCCATCGGAACATATTTGCTAAAGCTCTCTACTGGACTTGTCTTAGAATTGAATAATTGTTATTTTGTTCCTTCGTTAATAAAGAACATTGTATCTATTTCATGCTTGAATGAAAAGGGTTATCATTTAACTTTTAGTAACAATTGCTGTTACATAACTTTAAATGGTGTTCTTTATGGGATTGGAACTTTATGCAATGGTATCTACATGTTAGATTTATCCGGTGACGTTTTCAATATCGAAGTTAGCAACAAACGTACTCGAATAGATAATCAAATAGACTCCTATACGTGGAATTGTCGTCTTGGCCATGTAAGCAAGAAACGCATGACCAAATTACACCGATGTGGAATTTTTGAATCATTTGAACCTGATTCATTTGATACATGCGAATCATGCTTAAAAGGCAAGATGACCAAATTACCCTTTTCCGAAAAAGGTAAATCAGTGGGAGAATTGCTTGGTCTAATACATATTGATGTATGTGGACCAATGTCAACTCTTGCACAAGGAGGCTATAGCTACTTCATTACCTTTATCGATGATCACTCACGATTCGGGTATGTGTTCTTAATGAAACACAAATCTGAAGGTTTTGAGAAATTTAAGGAGTTCAGAAGTGAAGTAGAGAAATAGCTTGGCAAAAGTATTAAGATACTTCGATCTGATCGGGGTGGTGAATACTTAAGTCAAGAGTTTCAAGATTATCTTAGGGACAATGGGATATTGTCTCAATGGACTCCGCCATATACACCACAGCATAATGGTGTATCTGAGAGGCGTAATCGAACCTTGATGGACATGGTTATATCTATGATGAATCATGCAACTCTTTCAAAATCCTTTTGGGGCTATACGCTTAAGACAGCTATTTACTTACTAAACAGAGTCCCGACAAAGGTAGTCTCTACTACTCCATATGAGAAGTGGAATGGTAAGAAACCTTATTTATCTCACCTAAAGATATGGGGTTGTCCTGCTTATGTAAAGCGGACTGTATCAGACAAATTGGATGCTAAGTCTGATAAATGTCTATTTATTGGATACCCTAAGGAAATGAAAGGTTACCAATTCTATCATCCCTTGGAACAAAAGGTGTTTGTTTCAAGGCATGCTGTATTTCTAGAAAAAGAATTTCTTTTACAAGAAAACAGTGGGAGTAGCATTGAACTTGAAGAAGTTCAAGAAACTCCAATAGACATTACAGAGACACCTAGTCTAGACCCACAACCAATAACTCATAATGATGAGCTATCAGTTGAACCTAAAACAACACCACTTCTTCGTAGGTCTGATAGGACACACAATATTCGAGAGATATACGGATTTCTCATAAGTGAATCGAACGACGTGTTACTCATTAACGATGACGAACCTATCAGTTATGAAGATGTTCTGAAAAATTCAGAAAGGGATAAATGGCTTGAAGCCATGAAGTTGGAAATGGATTCCCTGTACGAAAATCAAGTATGGGACTTGGTTAACCCACCTGAAGGGATTAAGCCCATAGGGTCAAAGTGGGTTTTCAAGAAGAAAACCGACATGGAAGGTAATGTTGTTACCTTTAAGGCTAGATTAGTGGCAAAAGGATATCGTCAAAAACAAGGAATTGATTATGACGAAACATCATGGAGTGTGAATTTATTGGTTATTTCAGATGCCAAAATCCATGTTTGACCCATGTTTTTCTTGCTTAATTGTGAATTTATTCTAGGTTCTAGAAATTATTGCTATTTTAGACTTAATTGCAAATCTTGATATATTTGAATTATTTGGCAACTAAATTTTTGATCTATTTTTGTAGGCATGAAAGGATCATGGACCAAGGTTATTCTGGGACAAATTTGAGTCGGAAGTGGACCCGGATCAAGTGATCAAGCTTTAGACAAATCTGAGTCGTCCGATTCAAAAACGGCTAGATTTGAGCCATCTGGGACCATCTGAGGGAATCTAAGCTAGGGTTAGGGCTGATCAAGCACTGAGGTCAAGATCTGAGATTTTCATCCCAATCAAAGATCATTCAATCGTTGGATCAAGTCCAGAGGGCTCTAGACTGTCCATCCAAAGATCAGGTTGATCTGGGTCATCCATTGCAAATCTGGAAGATCCGAGCTACCCCGAGGCAAATCCTGACCCTTGATCAACATCATCTTAGCCGTTCATTCCTTAGTATTTAATCAAATTCTCCCCAGGTTGAACAGTGTCGCGTCTTCGCCGCAAGCTTTCGTCTTCTTCAGCATTTTTTCATTGTTTCTTCAGTTTTTCTTCAATCCAAGGGCGCGACCTCCTCAATTCCTTCACTAGATCGAGTGCTAGATCCTTGGGAAGCTGCTGCCGTGAAGATTCCAGCTCCGAATTGGCCAAAAACAGAGCCAAGTGAGGGTTTCCTCGGTTCTGCCATTGATTGCTTTGATCTTGGTTTTGTTCCATCCTTCATCCATCCGAGCTATCTGGAGGGGTTCTTTGGAGTGCTTGGTTCATCCCCACACCATCCGCGCGATTGGACAAGGCGAGATTAAAGAAATCACATGGGTTTTCAGCTTGGATCAGAGTGTGAGCTGAATTGAATCGCAGAGGCTGTTGTCCATTGATTTGTTGAGCTTAGGGGTTCGAGGCTCACCCTTGTGTGACGAACAAGGAGTTCTTGAGCTAGGGGAGTGATTGAGGATTAGTTTACTTAGTTAAAATCATTTTCTTGGCTGTAGTTGTCGATTTCTGCAATGTGTTTCATTTGTGAACTTTTATCAGCTTTAGTTTACCTTTCCAAATTGTTTCTACAGTAGTTAAGTTTCAATTTTGCAAGTAGTTGGCTAATGAGTTTGTTTAGTGCACAATTGTTTTTAATTTTAGTTTAATTCCTGTTTAATTTCTGGCGTATCAAGTTTTGTTGTGTATCAGTTTTTTTTTCTCCTGCGTTTTAGGTTGTTTTTTCTGCCATTTCTGATTTTTGTATCAAGCTAGCTTTGTTTTAATCCTCTGAATTCATTTTGCAGTTTTGTTTCATTTACATAGCTATTGAATTTGATTTCTGCACTTGGTTTATTAATTGCGTATCAACTGGGTTCATTCCAGCGTATCAAGTTAGCTCCGTGTATAAACTTTCAGTTAATCAACTCTGAATTTTGTCTCAGTAAATCTAGTTTGTTTCTGAATCGTGTCTGAACACTAGTTTGGGACAATTGATCTCAGCTACATGTTAGTTTTTGCATTCAATTGGCTGCTGCAATCTTTGCATTCGTTTTCATGAAAGCCAACATTTCATTTTTGCCTTCATGTTGTTTCTGCACACCAGTTGGTTTCTGAATTTTTCCTTGTTCTGCACTCATTTGCTCCTGAAATTTGCATTCGATTTGTTTACCTCACATCCAATTGTTTCACATTAGTAGTTGGTTTGACTTTGCATCTAATTTGCAGCTGAATTTCCTCCCTGTATTTTTGAAAATTTTGCAGCTTATTTCTGAAATTCTGCAGTTTCTGCAATTCTGCAACGTTTCTGCAGTTTCCTACAAGTTATCCGTAAGTTATCTGCAACATTTCTGCAATTCCGCAGTTTCTGTAGTTTTGTTTGTGTCAAATTATCTGAATTTCTTTCCAAGCATTGGTTTATGCACTTGATCTCAGTTTGTCTTGTGAATTTCTGAATTAAACTTGTCCCTGTTTTGATCAGTTTTTTGAATTCTGACTTTCTCCATTTATCCCTAATTTCCTGCATTCATTCACGCATGGCACTTCTCTAATGGATGTATCTTTCAAGTTGAATTGGTCAGTCCAATTCGGAAATTGTCCAATGATAGTTCTGCAGCTAGTTCCAATCTTTGGCACATCAATTGCTCTCATCTTGGTATCAAGTTTGTTAAATTGCTTGCACTTTGTATCAAGTGAAATTTTGGCACGGTTTTTGTATTAGTGTGGTTTTAGATTGCTTGCATTTGGTCTGTCTTGAATTTGATTTGTTGCTTCATTGCTTAGCATTTGTTTTGCCTTTGAATCAGATTCGTTCTCCAAATTAGGCTAAGTTTCAATTAAGCTCCAAATTGTTTGAGTTCATTGGTTGAATTACTTGGTTAAGTTTTTATCCCTTTCATTGAGTTTTCATTCGAATTGCAACCAAACCCATATTTTATTTGAAACCCAAAAATAATCAACGACACCTAAACTCGAGCTCGAATCAAACACCCTCAAGTAGCCCTAGGAAAAATACGACCTGTGGCCCCTTTACTACATTTTCATTCTTTGATAGCAAAAAGGGTTTCCAGCTTTTCACACATCTAAATTTTGAGACCCACATTCGTGACAGCTCTTTTGGGTCCATCAAAATTTTTGGCGCTGTTGCCGGGGAACTACTAGTCGAGTTTGTTTGATTTTTGCTTGTATGCTTATGGACATATCATTTGATTCTATTTTCTTTTGCTTTATCTTTTATATACGGTTGCTGCCATTTTTCTTGTTTGTTTTGTGATAGGGCTGCAAGATCAAAATGTTTTCACCAGAGGACTGTAAAGAGATCAAAAGTGCACTGTCAGAGTTAAAGTTTTGGGTGAATCATGTGAACCAACAAAGATCCAACAGTCATTCATCTACTTACCAACTGCCATGTCAACAGTTTCAGCAGCAAAACCAATGTTTTCAGCAGTCCCAGTCAATTTTTTAGCAACCAAACTATCAAATTCAGCAAGGGCAGCCACAATGTCAATCTTTCCAACAATTTCAGCAACCAAATCAGTTTTTTCAGCCACAATTTCAGCAATTTTAGCAAGATTTTCAGCCACAATTTCAGCAATTTCAGCAAGATTTTCAGCCAAGTCTACTAAATTTCCAGCAAACTCAGATTGGGTAGCCATAATTCCAGAATTTTCAGCAAACAAATCAGTTCTTTCAGCCACAATTTCAGCAACCCTATCAACAAAATCAATTACCTTTTAAGGAATTCAGCAAGGGTACCATGTTAATTCGAATTTCCAGCAACCATATCAATTTCCACAGCAATTTCAGCCTTGCAACCAGAATTTCCAGCCACAAAATTAGAATTTCCAGCCCACTCAATTTCAATTTTCACCACCACAATTTCAACCTCAGATCTAGGATTTCCAGGGCTACAATTCTCAGCAAATTCAACCATCATTCCAGCCCAATTTTCAGCAGTTTAATCAGCCCATCCAACCATTTGAGCAGCCCCAACAGCTCCCATTTCAGAATGCACAGCCTACTCTTGGTCTTCAGCAGCTTTATGTTACATTTCAAGATCAACAGGAGTTCCACACTAACCAAGGAGGCTTTGACAATCCTAATGAGAATGAGGCTCAACAACAAAGGATAAAAGAGATGTTGCAACAAATTATACAAATGAATCAAATGCAAATAGAACAATTATCTTCTCAAGCTACTCAAGATTTTAAGGGGTATGATTATGCATCAACTTTAGGGAATGAAGAGGTTGTGTCAAGTTTAAACACTCCAAATGCCGAATTTCATGAAAAATTTCCAGCATCCCATTTTCCCATTCAAAACAGCCCCGGAGTTGAGTTTATATCAGTTCAAGGTGACCCTAGTGCATGGCCAAGTCCTTCTTCAAGTGATCTTGCAAAATTGGTGGAAGAAGAAGAAGAAAACATCAAATATAGGGCACCTACAGCATGCATTCCTCCTGAAGTTCTTGTTCAAAATTCATTTCTAAATTTTTCAGCTCAAGAAGAAGATTCTGAAGCACTACAGGACCCTTCTCATATTTTATTTTGTGATGTTAGTATTATTGATGGTCCTAATTTTTCTCATATTGTTGTTGTAGATATTACAGAAGGAGCATGCATAGGAGATGATTCTACAGGTGTAGGGGATTGCACTAAGTCCCAGGGACCACCAACAGTGATGGATACATTAGAAGATTCAGAGGGCAAGCCAGAAAGTGTAGGGACTTGCATGGTGGAAGCAAGAACCCAAGAATCACCTGTTCCAGTTGAGTGTCCACCAAAACCTCCAGGTACCTGAAGTGGAGCATGTACTTGACCAGGAGGAGGCCACAGTTACATCTACTCTTATAGAACCTCCAGGTATTTTTCAGTATGATCAGGTAAGTATTCTTCCTATTTCTTTGAAAAAATTTATTGAGGTACCTCAAACTGATTTTATTGTTTGTGATATACTTAGGGATGCATCTTTTGTAGAATTTGATTGTGAAAAATCGATAGAGGTACCTAGTGCTAAATTTGTTGAATATGAAGCATGTGGTGATACATATCATGAAAATGCTGAATGTGAAAATTTTTTAGAAGTGCCTAGAATTGATGTTGTTTGTTGTGATGAATCTCATGATATATCTTATGCTGAAATTGATTGTGAAAGACTGACAGAGGCACCTAAAGTTGATTTCATTGGTTGTAATATATTGCTTGATACATCCTTGGTGGAAAATAATTGTGAAATTTCTATTGAAGTGCCAAAAATTGATTTCATTATTTGTGATGAGTTTCTGGATGCATTTTTTGTAGAAAATAATTGTGAAAAATTCATTGAGGTACCAAGAATTGATTTCATTGGATATGATACAATTTTGGATACATTTCATGCAGAGACTGATATTATTTCATTTCTTTCTTACCCTGCACACTTGAGAGAGGTATTACATGATTTTGCAGGGTCCAGAAGACTTTTGGAGTGGGTGCTCCATCTGAATAGACTCCAACCTCCTGGAAGAACTTTCAAAAGGCATCAAGAAGGAGGAGATGATTTTACTTTAATTCGAAGCACTCCACCTCTTACATGGGTCTTGTACCTAAATCACCTGCGGCCACCTGAACATTTTTTTGTAAAGTTCAAGTGTGGGGGAGACATGCACCATGACATAGATCAAATGAAAGAAGCTCTCTCAGCCACCCATATTCCTCCACTGCCACGATGGAGGTTACTTCTTGATAGACTCCGTCCACCAGAAATAAAGGGGAGTTTATTTTTTTTTCTTGTATTTTCTTTCATTGCATGTTTCATTTTATGTTTTCTAGAAGTAGAATTTTCTTTTAAATTGAGTCCTTGCTAATAAATGCGTGAGTAGAGTAGAATGAATAGGAGTCATTGTAGATACCATGTTATCTCTTTTGGCATTTTTTCTTGCATGACTAGGAATAAATGTATCCCTCTAGATTATCTTCATGTCATTTTAGAGTCTCTTGAAAATAAATTAAATTTGGTTGTTTAAGCTTAAGGTTTGAGCTAATGGATGAAATCTTGGATGCTTGAGTACTACTTAGCTTTAGATTCTTAATTGATGACTTGAGATGGATTATTTGTGCCTAATGAGAATTAGCCTTATTTTTGTGACACACATATGTGATTGTACTCTAGAACTTGCTTAGGTTCTTTCAAAACCATATTTCAATGATTGGAT
>JAGFNQ010005005.1:595654-684164 GCA_024364735.1 Boesenbergia rotunda
TAAGCTCAAATGAAACTTTATATATGTGAAGCTGCAAAGTTGCTGAAAATTTGTTGAAAAGTTGTTGTCAAATCTCTGCATTCGAGCTGAAGAAGAAAAAAAAATCAGTGAGGAAATTAGTAGGGCTGTTTTGTACCAACTTCCAATTGAATGCATGAATCCTAAGTCAACCATACCTTGCTGACTTCATCCAGCTGAAAATCTACGATGCAGTGTATCAACTTGAAGACAATTGTGCCATGGCTGGAATCTAAACTTCTGGAATTTAAACTAAATTTGAAGAAAGGATGATCTGAAAAAAAAATAAAAATCTGCAGCTGCCTCTAATGAAGTCAAAAGTGCTGATCTGAATTGAGACTAATGCAAGGGCTGCTGACAAGGATTAAGAGAGCCACCTTCACCAGCCATCAGATATTCTGAAGAGCAGCAGAGTGAAAGAATTATTGATGCACGGTAGTGAGGAAGTTAGCAACATAAAAGAAAAAGAAACAAGAGCAGGGCACTAAAAAATAGTGAGGAAGCAAAGTTATCAAGCCATTAAGTGGAAGAACATTTTTCGACATCTGAATAGACCAGTAATCTTGAAAGAGGGGAACTGCAAGGTGCTGAAACAATGGAAGAACTAATTGTTGAATCTGCAGTGAAAGAAAAAAAATGGTCTTGCAGATTGGTGTCAACTTCAAGCTGAATTCCTGCTTCCTAATTTAGCAATATGTACCTGAGTTTGATCAGAACTTGTAAAGCAGTTTATTTAAAAGTTTGGAAGCCAAATTGCAAAGGAAGAGTGAACAAGATGAAGGAAAACTTGAGTAGAGACTTAGCTGCAACTTAAATCAGAAAATTCAGCAGCTGGTAATAATAAGAAAAAAAAGAAAAAAAAAAGCAAAGTTGGAACACAAAGGAAGTTTGGCACCATGAAATCAGTGAAGATACTCTAATCCGAATCAAAGTGTACTCCAGTACATTCTGATTTAACTAGAGAGAATGAAAAAAAAAAGATGAGGATGAAAAAAAAAGAGAGGAAGAAAACAAGTGGCACGCAAAAGAAAAAAATTGACACATGGAGACCCATAGGGTTTTTCTTCATCCAAATCAAAGGCATTGTTCAAGATTGACTTCACCACACTTTGTATTTCACTAGAGGACTGACAAGAGGGGCAAAGCACATTGGAAACATTCTTGAGCAACCCAATCTCCCACTTCATCAAATTGTCTATTTTCTTGGCTTTTACTCCATTCCTTACCATTTTCTATGTCTTTCACTTGTTTTTGTAGATGTTGATCCTAATCATGAATAATGGTGGAGAGTAGATAACAAGCAAGCCTATGGTAGTGCAAGAAGCATGTGTGTTTAAGTGAGCTCCACTTCCATCATCAACTTAGAACTTAAGGAGAGAGCCACCAAAACTTCCCTTGAAAGGCTTAGTGAGTTAAATTCATCTCAATGACTCATGAAGGATGAAAAGGCTAAGTTGTTGATTTAAGGACGAGATACTAATGCATAGAGCTTAGATTTTTGAGAATTGACGACCCTAGGTAATTTCTTTTCATTTGCTTCTAATTATGCTTGGAACGAGTCTAGGGGATACATATTTAGTAGTTTCGCGAGACGCTCAAGCTTAAGTGTGGGGGAGTTGATAAGTGCTATTTTATTGATTATTTCAGATGTTAAAATCCATGTTTAACCCAAATTTTACATGTGTAACATTGAATTTACCCTCGGTTCCATAGATTAGTTCTATTTTGGGGTTTATTGCAAATCTTTATACATTTGAAATATTTTTTGAACTTAATTGTTGATCTATTTTTGTAGACATGAAAAGATCATGGACCGAGGTCAAGAATGGTCAGGATCAGGTTCAGATCAAGGCGATCAAGCTCTGGAGAACTGTGAGCCGTCCATTCAGAAGTTAAGCAGATCTCGATCACCCAGGGCAAATCAGGTGGATCCAAGCTGAGGAAAGGTAGATCTGATCATCATAATGAGATTTGGAGGTTTAGGGGTAAATTGGAGAAGATCCAGCCGTTGGATCAAGATAAGGGGATCTAGACCATCCATTTGAGAAAAGAGAAGATCCGGACCATCCGCCACTGATCTAGTGAATCCGAGCTGGAATTAAGGTTAATCAAGCATTTGGATCAAGATCTGAAGGTTTTATCAAAATCAGAGATCATTTGACCGTTGGATCGAGCTCGGGAGGACCTAGACTGTCCATTCAAGATCAGGTTGATCTGGGTCATCCATTGCAAATCTAGAAGATCCGAGATACCCCGAGGCAGATCCTGACCCCTGATTAACGTCATTAAATTTTGGGTTCAATCAGAGCAGTTTTAGCCGTTGGATCAAGCCAAATCAATCTGGGTCGTTCATTCCTAAATACTTAAGGAAAATTTCCCTCAGCTTCTTCCTTGTCGCGTCTTCGCCGCAAACACCGTCGTCTTCGATAGTTCTTCATTTTCTTCAAGTTTTTCTTCATTTCCGGGGCGCGCCCACTCCATTCCTTTGTTAGATCGAGTTCTGGATCATCGGGATGAGGTTTTAGTGAAGTTTCCAGCTCTCAATTGCCCAAGAAACAGAGCTGAGTGAGGTTTCCTCAGCTCTGCTATTTGCTGCCTTCGATCTCAGTTGTGCTCTATTTCCATCCACCGGAGCTATCTGGAGGGGTTCCCTAGATTGCTCTGACCATTCCCAAATCATCATCGCACTTGGACGCAGCTGAATTGAAGGAATCGAATGGGAATTTGAGATTCAACAGAGTTGAGCTCGGATTTGATTCGCAGAAGCTGATTCTCGATGGTTTGTGGAGCTTACGGGTTCGAGGTTTACCCTTGTGTGATGGCAAGGAGTTCTTGAGCTAAAGAAGGGATTGAGGATTAGTTTCCCTTATGTTTTTCAATTTCTTAGCTGTAATTTCATTTCTGCAGTTCATTTACAGTATTGAGTTTTGTTTCAGTTGCTGTAATTTTCGTGTCAGAATTGTTTCTGCAGTAGTTAAGCTTCAATTCTGCAAATAGTTAGCTAAGGAGTTTGTTTTGTGCACAATTGCTTTTAATTTTAGTTTAATTCCTGTTTAATTTCCAACGTATCAAGTCTTGCTTGCGTGCCAGTTTGTGTAGCTGCATATCAACCCTTAGTTTCTGCATTTTCAGTTCTTTAGTTCCTTCATATCAGTTAGTCTACTGCATAATCGTTTCCAATTTCAGTTTATTTCATAATTCACTGCTGCGTATCAGTTTCATGTTTTTAGTTTCAGCTTGCGTATCAACTATTTCTGCACTTTAGTTCATTTTCTGCAATTCTTAGTTTGTAATGCATTTAGTCTGTAAGTGAATTTGATCTTCTGAATCAAGTTGAACACTAGCTTGGAGCACTTAGTCTCAGCTTGCTTTGCCTGATCCGTGATCGAAGTGTTCCTACATTTCAGCATTTGAATTCTGCATTCAGCAGTAGTAGGTTTATTGCTGCAGTGCTTCAATCTGTTAATTCTGAAATTGTATCAATGGAATATTAGCTGTTCTGAATCTTATCTGAACATTAATCTGTGCAACTAATTTCAGCTTGCGTTGTGGTTTTAGCATTCAGTTCATTTCTAAATTCTTCCCTGCATTTCTGAAAATTCTGCTTCCAAGTCTGATTTCATACATTCATTCATGCATGGCACTTCTCTAATGGATGTATCTTTCAAGTTGAATTGATCAGTTCCAATTCGGAAATTGTCAGAAGACAGTTTTGCACTTAGAATCAGTTTTTCTTGGCAATCAGTTTTCTCATTTCGGTATCAAGTCTCCTAAATTGCTTGCAATTTGTATCAAGTGAGGTTTCGACATTGGTTTGCATTGGACTGTTTTAGATTGCTTGCACTTGGGTTGTCTTTAGTTTGAAGTTCTTGCATTAGTTCAATTGAAATTTGATTTGATTTCATATCAGATTTGTTCTCAAAATTAGGCTAAGTTGCAATTAAGCTCCAAATTGTTTGAGTTCATTGGTTGAATTACTTGGCTAAGTTTTTATCCCTTTCATTGTGTTTTCATTCGAATTGAAACCAAACCCATATTTTATTTGAAACCCGAAAATAATCAACGACACATAAACTCGAGCTCGAATTAAACACCCTCAACTAGCCCTAGGAAAAAAAATCGACCTGTGGCCCCTTTACTACGTTTTTATCTTTGATTGCAAAAAGGGTTTCCAGCTTACACATATCTAAATTTTGAGACCCACATTCGTGACACCTAGTTAGCAGTCATCAATCCCCAAGGTGAATGACTAGGGTGTATGAAGCCCTTGTCGAGCAGCTCCTGTAGTTGCTCCTGAATTTCTCTTAATTCTGCTGGAGCCATACGGTATGGTGCTTTTGAAATGGGGTTGGTACCTGGAATGAGATCTATCTCAAACTCTATCTCCCTGTCTGGCGCTAAGTCTGGTAACTCATCAGGGAAGACTGCTGGGTAGTCACATACCACTGGGACCCCTTCTAGCTTTTGGTCCTTCTCTCGTTCGGTATTGACTACATGCGCTAGAAATCCGGTACATCTTGAATCCAGCAGTTCCTGTGCTTTTAGAGCTGAGAGAAATTTCTTGGCCTTTCTCTTAGGTTCTCCGATGTATTCAAACTGCACTCCTACTTCAGGTTGGAATATGGCTTTCCTTTTACGGCATTCTATGGAGGCACCGTACTTGATTAGGAAGTCCATTCCAAAAATAACATCATAATCAGTCATATCTAGCACGATCAGATCACCATAAAGATCTCTGCCTGCTATACTGACTGGCACTGCACGAAGCCAGTGCGTGGATGTCATAATCTCTCCTGAAGGTAGGGTGGTTAAGAACTGGCCACTGAGTACATCTGGAGGTATAGCTAACTTCTCTGCGAACACCCTGGATATGAAGGAATGGGTTGCCCCATTATCGAATAATACAGTTGCATTTTGATGTAAAATACATATCTGACCTGCCACAACTATCGAGGCATTCGCTACATCCTCTCTGGTCAGTTAGAAGATCCGTGCATTGGTAGTGGCTGATGGAGCTTCTAATCTGCCTTGACTGATATGGGGACCATCTAGTGTTGCCTGCATCTGATGTAGCTGTGCAGGTTTGCCTCCATACTGAATAGGTTGTGGAGTAGACAGACTATTCTTGGTGGGGCATTGCTTGGTCATGTGCCCCTCTTGACCACAGTTATA
This sequence comes from Boesenbergia rotunda, assembly GCA_024364735.1. Taxonomy (NCBI): domain Eukaryota; kingdom Viridiplantae; phylum Streptophyta; class Magnoliopsida; order Zingiberales; family Zingiberaceae; genus Boesenbergia; species Boesenbergia rotunda. The sequence goes on from JAGFNQ010005005.1 coordinate 600,845, forward strand.
ACACCCACGGGTGCCCTTGCGGCAAACCCTAAGTGTTGTCTCCCACATGTGGGACAAGTGGGATACTTGACTTGCTTGCTTGCTGGCTCCCCTTTCGGATTGTTCCACTACTTTCTTTTGCCCTGACTCTTCCCTTTCAAGCTAGAGTTGTGGCCCTAGGGTTTCTGAGTTCCTGAACTGCCTTGGCCTTTACATTCTGTCATGACTGACTTCTGTTGTTGCATGCTGTTCAGGTAGTGCTTGGTGATTAGAGCACTACTAACTAGTTCTTCTGAGGTTTGCGGCCTATGGACGCCACTGGCCACATTCAATGCTATTTCTGGCCTTATCATCTTGAGCATTAACCTGACTCGCTCTCGTTCAGTGCTAACCAGTTCAGGGCACAGGAGAGCCAGTCTATTGAATCTCTTCACGGCTTCCTCTACTGATAGGTTACCTTGACAAAATTCAGTGAATTCATCATAATGCCGATTAGTAACCCGCATAGAAAGAATTCTTCGAAGAACTCAGCATCTAAGTTGGCCCACGTCATCTGATTTATGTCTCGCTTGGCCTTCACCCTTTCCCACCACATTCTAGCATCTCCTGCTAGGCAAAAGGAGGCGCACTTTACTTTCTCATGTTCTGGCCAGTCCAGAAGCTCCATGGTACTCTCCAGGGTTTTGAACCAGGCTTGTGCATCCCACGGTTCACTAGTGCCTGAAAAGGTCTCTGGTTTGAGTTTCTGCCACTGAACCAGATATGCTTCTCTTCTAGCCCCTATTGCTGGGGCTTCTGGTGCTATTGGTGGGATTGGTGCTCTTGGTGGAACCTCTGTCACTATTGGGGTTTCCACATTTGGTTCTGGCGTAGCAGTAGGTGTGGTCTGCTGATTAGCCCTTAAAGTGACTATCTCTTGTTGCTGCTCAGCTATCTATCTCTGGAGCTGAGCCACTATCTCCTCTAGCTTAGGTGGAGTCACTGTGTCAGTTGTCTCCTGTTGAGGCTCAGTAGCTGGTGCCCTTCTAGTTGGGCGTCCTTTAGCCATTATCTAAATAACAGAGGACATACGTATTTACTATAACTATATTAAAGTGCCATGAGTTAAAAACATGCTTCAGTTAAGTAGGAAATGAAAAAGCAAGAAAACATAAGTAATGTGAGAGGTACTCTTACTTAGAAGCTGCAGGTACGATGCTGGATGTGTGTGTGGAGGAAAGATAGAACCTGCTCTGATACCACTCTGTAACGACCCGCCTTCTGGTGCTAAGCTTTAAGGCGGATCGCTACTAACTGACTAACTGATTACTGATCATTGTTTTCTAGATGCTAAACCAACTGGGAGAATTTAAAAAAATTTATTTTGCTATTTACTGAACTAACAATTCATAACCATGTTGGAAGTACTAACCAGCCAAAATAAAACAAAAACTTTAATTTTTTCGCTTGGTCAGGATTTGATCCCCCAACCTCAGCGTTGCATGACTGAAGCACTAACCAGCAGCCCTACAACACATTCTATTTTAAATTGGCAACAGTCGACTGATAGTCTACTAGTCGACTGCCCGAGGCGGCGAAGCCTTCTGTACGATTTTGCTATTGGTCCCAGTCGACTGGTAGTTGTCGCAATCGACTGGCAGTTCTAAAATCTGAAAATTCAGATTCTAGAACCGTGCCAAAGTCAACCCACTTCGTACCAAAAACCCCACAAACTCATATTTAAGCTTACTAACAGGTATACAATGATTCTAGGCCATATTCTATATGTTTTCATGACATTAAAACATACTTCAACCATTTCTAAGCATGAATTAGAACCACGAACTTTGTATCAACTTGCTACTAAAGCTAAGTGTTGTTCCTATCTAGATGCACCAATAGTAGCACTATAATATCAGAAATGGTTCTATAGCCTTAGATCATGCATTTTACTACTAGTTAACATGCACTTGAAATGTATCACTCAGCATATCACATGAAGGAACTAGGCATGGCATGACTGCATGGTATTAACTCATGATACATAATCTCATACTAGAATTCTCGCAAGACTCATATCAAGAGTGGTGCTAACAACATAGCAAAGATACTTAAAATGTGGAAAATGATAAACATGACAAAGAACTAGTTCATTTAACATTCTTAATCGTGCATCCTCATAATACAAGTTCCCAAGGTCCTTTTTCCTTCCAAGTTTCCACCATCACACACTCCACATCATCCCTGCCGCTTCCGCTACTCCATTTTTCCCTTGCCCTTATCTGCAGTATAAGGAAAAATGAAACTATAAGCATAAAGTTTAGTAAGTACCATCCTACTCACAAAACAATACATATCTCGAAACTCATGCTTTTGAAAATACATGTAGGAAAAACATATCATGCTTGTCATTTATTCTTGCTGAAACATATAATCTAAACAAATATCATAGCATACTCATCATACTAAGCACATGAACTAAATCATATTCTTATAACTAAATTCACATAGCATTCATAGAATCTAACTGAACTAAGCATGATCTTAAAATTGTTTCCACTTAAAGCTATTATTGAACTTTAAAAACTTATACATATAATAAGTGAAAATACTAATCATGCTACTGTGGGCCTGGCAATGTGCTGCAAATGCGTGCATCCCTAAATAGATCCATGGTAGCTAATCCCGAACCCATTAGGGTACTACTAGGCGATCTAGCGGTCTAGGGGCAACTAGGAGCCCACCCATGGACGAACTAGAGTACAAGCACATGCCATAAAAAGTAAAATACTTTCATAAATATTCTTTTCTTTAACCTTGCATCTACTAGGCGATCTAGAGCCTAGGGGTGATCTAGGAGCCCACCCAATGGACGAACTAGGGTCCATAAGCATAAAGCAAGGGTAGCTAATTTCATAATATACTAAAACTTATATTAGAGCTTCTTAACATTTCCTCAAGCACCTTGCGTGCCTAAAACTCCCCTCTTCTTTTAAGGACATTTCCTAGGCACTCGACGGTGCGTCTAAACCCCAAACGAAAGGGGGAAGTACATCCAGCCCATCTAGTGGTGCCCTTAAAGTCGGTAGAGAGAGTAGATTTGCACACAGGAATATAAACTTGCAATTAGATAAAACTAAGGCGTTTAGGCATACGAACGAAGCTACTTATACTGCAGGTGAGGGATACTTACATCCTGCGCTTGTTCTTACAACTCTAATGCGTAGGGTTTAGGGAGAGGGAAGATCCTTGGAGTCTCGAAGAGGCTCTAACGACGGACTACTCCTTGAGACGATCCCCTAACGTGTCCACCTCCTTGAATCCGCCCAACACAAGCCCTTGGACTCCCTCCTTGAGTTGCCATGAGTGAGGGAGAGAGAAAGGCTTGGGAGAGGGTGAGGAAAAATCGCCCAAGAGGGAGAAGTCGGTGGTGAGAAGATGATGGAAGGAATAAACATAAAAACCCTTAAGTTTCCCTTTTATACTTATGAAAAAATTTAACTAAGTTCACCTTATTTATCCTTTCCTCTATTCTATTTCAATGAAAATAGATCATCCCATTAGATAAGCTTATTCTTTTCTCATGATAAAGGTTTAGGGTTCAAGCCCCACTTAAACTTTTTTACTGCATATTCTATTTTTATTCCTTTTTGTCTTATTTGTCTATGGAAAAATTCTATAAAAATATGCATAAATTCGGAATAAATTCTAAGATATTTCTAAAATTAGGTTTGAGAATTTTCGGGCGTTACAATTTTGGTTCAAGTTGGAAAATTAAGGTAACTTGACTAATATGTTCCCTAAAGTAAGACCTAGTCCTTACCCCTTGGGTAACATCTCTAACTACTTGGTCAATGGGGGTGATGTTGGTGGTGCCTTAAGGTCCTAGAGGTTATGGGCTCATTTATTACATGATGATCATCCTCCAATGCACTTCTCCCTCCCCCTTGATCAATGCCTCCCAAATGTAAGTCTTGAATTTCTTGGGTAAGGGGTTGGTTTTCTTCTATGTCCTTATCAATAGAAGATTTCCTAGGGTAAGTGCTAGTAGACTCGTCAAAATCCACATTAGATGACTCCTCAATTACCTTAGTCCTTTTATTATACACTCTATATCCCCTACTAGTGGATGAATATCCAACCAAGATCCCCTCATCCGCCTTAGATTCAAATTTCCTAAAATCATCCTTGGTGTTTAAAATGTAGACCTTACACCCAAAAACTCTAAAATAGTGAATTTGTGGAATTCTCCCATTCCACAACTCAAATGGAGTTTTTCCTAAAAACCTATGAATTAAGACCCGGTTTTGGATGTAACAAGCGGTATTTACCGCTTCGGCACAAAAGTAGCTAGGTAGAGAATAGACATTAAGCATAGTCCTAGCGGTTTCTTGTAATGCCCTATTTCTTCTTTCTACCACACCATTTTGTTGAGGAATTCTTGGACATGAAAATTCATGTTTGTACCCATTTTTTAAACAAAATTGTGAGAAGTTTGAATTTTCAAAATCCCACCATGGCCACTCCTAATCTGGTTGATCTTGAGGCGTTTCTCATTTTCAACCTGTTTGCTAAATCCTACAAATATTTCTAAAGTGTCATCCTTATGTTTCATGAAATACACCCATATATATCTAGAAAAGTTATCTACAATTATCAAACAATATTTACTTCCTATTATTGAAGGTATGCTATGACAATCAAATAAGTCCAAATGTAATAACTCTAAAGGTAAAGAAGTGCTAGTTAAGGTTTTACCTTTGTGTGATGATTTAGATTGCTTACCCTCTTGGCATACATCACACATCTTGTTCTTTTCATACTTGATCATTGGGAGCCCCTTTACCAACTCCATCTTGGCAACTCTTGCAATGTTCTTCATATTAATGTGCCCAAGCCGCCGATGCCACAACCATCCTTCTTCTTCTTTGGATATGCAACACTTAGGAGAAATGTTAAAAGCATAAGAAAGATTAAGATAGTAAAGGTTTGCTTCTCTATATCCTTCTAACATGATCGTTTCCGAGCCATTGTGTCTAATTAAACATTTCTTAGCATGGAACTCAACCCTATACCGGGCATCACAGAGTTGACTCACACTAAGCAAATTAAATTTCATATCTTTAATTAAAAGTACTTTATGAATTATGATTGTAGGAAATACCTCAATGGTGCCCCTACCAATTATTTTGAGTTTCCCAATATTTCTGAATGACACAGTTCCTTCTCTTAGATAGCTAATGGTGGTGAATTTGCTTACATCCCCGGTCATATGCCTTGAACACCCGCTATCCACTATCCACATTTTTGAGGCTTTCTTCACCTTCACCTAGACAACACGGAAAACACAAGCTTTTGGTACCCAAATGCTAGATCCACAAACATCATTTAAATATTTCTTAGGTACCCATACCTTCTTTACATTTCCCTTAGCACCTTGCTTCCTAAAGGCACCCTTCCTACCCATAAGTGAAACAAATGTCACCTCCTTGATTTTGGGTATATAACCTATCCCGGCCTTGTTATACACGACTCTTTGACTATTGATGATCATGTCAAGACTTCTAGAGTCAACTTGAAATTTTTTAAGAGCCTTGGTGAGGTCTTCTACCTTTTCCCTTAGCTCCTTATTTTCCATTTCTAAACATGAATCATGTGAAATGGAAGAGGAAACATGCACATTGTCCTTAAGTTTATTGGATTCTAATTTTAGCATGCAAACTTCATTTTTCAATTCCTTAACCTTTTTCCTAGTCTTAGCCAAGTCATCATTGGTACTAGTAATAATTTTAACAAGAGTAGAGGTGGATAAGTTATATACCTCACTTACCGATACATCGGATTTCGATGATGAGCCTTCACCTTCACTTGAACTTTCTTGTTCATCATCACTTGAACTCCTTGTTGATGCAGTCTGACCTGATTATTGTTTTGATGTTGACACCGATTTAAGTTCGGTTGAGTGAGAATTGAGATCATATAGTTAAGTTCGGATTGAGTGTACTGGTCAGAGAGGGCTCGGTAGCTCATTCTTTAGACCGGGATGAGTCGGAGAGAGCTCGGTAGCTCGTTCTCCGAACTCTGGTCAGAGAGGGCTCAGTAGCTCATTCTCTGGATCAGGATGAGTCGGAGAGGGCTCGATAGCTCGTTCTCTGGATCGGGATGAGTCGGAGATGGCTCGGTAGCTCGTTCTCCGGACTCTGGTAAGAGAGGGCTCGGTAGCTCATTTTCTGGACCGGGATAAGTCGGAGAGGGCTCGGTAATTCATTCTCTGGACCAGACTGAGTCAGAGAGGGAAAGGGAGCCTGTTCACTAAACTCAGGGTCTAACCTGAGTTAGTCATGGTCAGAATTGGCCATGAATTAATCAAATGATCAGAACAGACCTGAACCGATCAGGATGGATCCTGATCGGTCAGGCACTTGCCTGATCGGTCACCTTGACCGATCAGGTACTTCCCTGTTCGGTCACCATGACCGATCAGGTGCTTTGACTAAAATTCCAGTGAGTATAGGGATCGGCCTGGTGACCGATCCCCTCCTCTCTGATCGGTCAGTGAGACCGATCAGAACATCACTGGACCAATCAGGATAGAGTCTGATTGGTCAAGAGGTTGTCTTATCGATCAAGGTGACCGATCAACACCTTTGAACTTTAATTCAAATTGTTGTCAGTGCAGTTCTGATTTTTTATTTGCTTTGCTAATGAATCTGTAAGTATGCAGACAACACAGAACTTTAAAATTCAAATGAAGGAGCAAGAAGAAGGGTCAAGGGTGACTTTCCATGGTGCAATTTTGTTTGATACACATTTACAGGTTTCAACGGCACCCGACCTGAAGCTTTAGCTGAAGAGGATTACTTCAGTATGCTGAGAGCTCAGAAGGGGTCAGTGGGCAACGACACCTGTATGTGTGCAGAAGAAAGGCTTAAGAAGAATAAGTTGGCGAAGCAGAAAAAAATGGAGAACGGTGATTAGAAAATCTGTGAAGGGTTTTTCTGTTGAGTTGTTGGTGTTCTCTGCATTTTTCTTCTTACTTGATCTTTCTTCTTACTACTGGTGCTTGTGCTTAAGGTGGTGTGCATCTGTTGTGTAAGCTTCCTTCTCTAGTCTCTTGTGTTTCACTTGATACTTCTGAGACATTTGTGGAGAGGTTACTCCACCGAGATGGAGGAAGCTTTTAGCCGGATTCATTCCGGGGCCTGATCTACCGATGATTAAGGGATCGCCCACCTCACGGGCATGCCAAGGAGTAGGGGCAAGTTATCCCCGAACTTTGTAAACACTGTGTTAGCCTCTATTTTAGTTTATTTCTGCTTTGTTTGTTTTCCGTTGCTAATCTGATTGTAGGAAGAAGCGAGTTTTGGTGGGTGTCTATTCACACCCTCCCTCTCTAGCCATCCCAAGATCCTAACAAGTAGTATCAGAGCCAAGTTCTCTTTCAACCGGCAGCCACCTGCCCAGGCGCAATGGGGAAGTAACACATGGAAAGCAAGAAACCCCCTCGACCAATCAGTCGATTGTCGCGAGCCAACCATACCAACACACGATCACAAGGATTCGTGGAGATGGTCGTTAGAGCATGTGGCAATAAGGAATTCGCGTGAGAACCCTGTTACCCTCGAAAAAGGGACCAGGCGCCTTTATGACGAAGAGATAGACGTCATTATAAGCCTTCGAGAATCGAAGTAGTCCTTTTGGAAAAAGAAGAAGGCACAAAAGGGGATTTCTAGGAACGTCGGACGAAGGGGATATGATCCAAAAGGCTTCCATGATTACGGCAAGGACGGGCATGAAGGCGAAGGCCCAGGCGAGTTCAACTTCTTCATCCCGACACTAGTCCGATCAGTCGGTCACACTTCCTTCGATCAGACTTAAAGGGAGGGACTTGTGATAGGGCTGGATAGTCCGTGCCCGGCACGGGGGATGAAGAAGTCAGGGGCACGACATGACCTCCCCTCTCGGGCCCCAGGGCCCCCTTTCGGGGGCGCACTCGAGAAGGTCAGTCCGAGGATCCCTCCCGAGAGCACCCCGAGAGGTTGGGCCTCGAGAGTACTTCGTGAGATATCGCACCCAAAAACCCCCGAGCTCACCTCGGGAGGTGGAGTCCTCGCAATAACCGGCCTCGGGTACCAACCCCCCCCCCTCTCGGTGCGGATAATTATCCCCGCTAGAAAAAGTCCACGCGACCCTCAAATGTCTCAACGAGAGAAAGAGTGATAACATCTCAGATTGTTTCAAAGGATATCCCTTCATCACCGAAAGCGGGGGATGTGGCCTAAATATCGGAGACGTGGCACCGATAGAGGAGGCACGTCTAGTCTGTCGACACCAATATAAAAGGCAGTCCAACCCCTCTAGTAAGGGGGTTACTTCTCTTAACTCTAGACACTTTCTTTACTTTTCGCAACCTTTTCTTCTCGACGAACACTGACTTGAGCGTCAGAGTGGACTCCGCCGGACCCCTGCTGGCGTATCCCCTAATGCTTGTGTTAACTTCGCAGAGTCCTGAGTTCCTCCCAGCCTCCGCAACTACCGCAGGAGCAAAGCTTCGGTGCCCGGCCATTGTCGTCGACTCTTTCCGGAACAGTAATTATTAATTTTTTCCTCATTACTCATAGTAATATTAATTATTTATTATAAATTTCAATTAAATGTATTTAGTAGTATATTTAAATTTTATTATGTATATTTATAAATATTATCCTAATTGTTTATGATTTAATAATATTTTTAAATATATTTATGCGGTAAAAATATATAATAAATATTAAAAATAGAAATCATAATTATATATATATATATAATTATATATTAGATGGATGTAAAATTTTATAAAAATTAATCTATTATATATAAATGAACTATTAATTTTAAATATAATAATTATCATAAAAATATTAATAAATTAAAATGTAACTTAATAGTTAAATAATGAATAAGAAAAAATAGAATATTCCTTTTTGATGTGATATAGTATGAGTGGGTTAGAGTTGAAATAGTATTTGATATTAAAATTATACTATTTTAATGTGAAAATTATATCATATTTGATATTTGTGGTTGGAGATGGTCTAAAGTATCCTACATTAGGGATGACAAGGAGTCGAATTCGGATCGGATTCTATATCCTCCGTGCCCATACCCATCGAGTATCGAATATCCATCCAAATACTCATATCCATTAAAGGATCGGATATCTTATATACTAATAATTTTTCTTCTTTCAATCTAATTATATCATTCCACAAAAGTATATTAGAATTAACATCATATTTAAAAATATATACCTACAATTTAAAAAATAAATTAAATATCTATATAATCTATTCTTAACATTAATACAAATTATTAGTGGTTTTGAAAAAAAAAACTCTAATATATATATATATATATTTATTTAATCTAGTATTCAGATGGGATATTAGGTATCGATAGTACTCTTTCCATACATTGGGGACCCCCGGGCCAAAAGACCCCAAGATCACCTCGGTGAAGAAGAGCCCAAGAAGCATCCGACCTCAAGTAATGGCCCCCCTTTCTTTGGATCTGCAGATAACCATTATCGCGGAGTCATCATGACCCATAATTATCGCAACTGTCTGAACTTAATAACAGCGTAGACCGTTGCAAAGGTTATCCTGTAACCAACAATTGGGGGGATGTGGCGAAGATCATGGAGACTCATGAGACAGCTGCGGAGGTATAAAAGGTACTTCAATCCCTCCGGTAAAGGGGTTACGCACTCTCTACTTCACGCATCTCCCTTTTTGCCTTCTCTTCATCTCTTGGATCGAGGCATTGACTTGAGCGTCGGAGTAGGCTCCGCCGAACAACCTCCGACGTGATCCTCTAACGCTCGTGTTAATCTCGTAGGATGTGAAGTTCTTCCTCTAGTGTTAGCGTTCGAGTGGGCTAAACCCTGGTGACTGGCCGTCGACGTCGATTCCTTCCGGAACAAGTTTGACGTCGTTTGTGGGAAACCAGTAAAGCACTAGAAGGAGCACCGATGGCAGAGCCAGCGGGACAATCCATTGTCCTAACAAAGGAGGAACTGGATCGCTTGGTGGCCAACGCCATCAAAGAGGTACTCGAACAGCACCAAATCGAGCACTCCGCCTCACAGCGAGGTGTTTCTGTGCAGGAGGAGATCCCCAGAATCTCCCATCTCGCACCCCCAACCGCGAAGATCCGTCACACCACCGGGGCGACGCGCCGGAGCAGCCACGGATCACCGGCGAGACTCTCCCGGAGACATGGAGAAGGCCAACTCGGTAGCCTCTCGCGTGCTGAGACACGAAGATGGACAGGGGAAGAGGGATGAACCTAAGGCCTCCCCTAAGGCTTCCTCTACTCCCTTCTCATCCGAGATTGTAGAAGATCCCTTGCCGAAGCAGTTTCACGGGCCTAGGATTGCTGATTATGACGGGAAGACATATATGGAGGATCATGTCTGTAAGTTTGAGAATGCGGCACTCCTACACCAGTATACCGATGGTGTAAAGTACCAGGTGTTCTTGAACACCCTATCCGGAGCAGCTCAACGATGGTTCCAGCGGCTACCCCCAGGTTCTATCAACTCCTTCATGGAGTTTAGAACCACCTTCCTCCACCACTTTGCTAGTAGTCGTCGCTATCAGAAGACGGCGCTCAATCTATTCACTCTCAAGCAGAAGCCGAAAGAGTCGCCCAAGGAGTACATCCAGCGGTTCAACTGGGTGGCACAGGATGTGCTAAGTGCGATGTCGGAAATCCTCGTCAGTGCCTGTACCCAAGGGCTCTCGGAATGGGATTTTTTCCAATCCTTGGTGAAGAAGCCACCCGCCAGCTTCGATGATCTGCTGGGGCGTTCGGTCAAGCATGTCAACATGGAGGAGGTGCAATTCGCCCGACACAAGGAACCAGCCGAGGTCCCCCCTCAAGCCGTCACCAAGCCCGAGAGGAGGGAACCCCCAGCACCAGCCCGAGGAAAATACCTTCACCTGAGGAAGGACCAGTGGGCTGATAGGCAAAAGCTAGTCCAGACAGTGGACACCGAGCAGTTGGAGCCACTGATGAAGTACTACGGTTTCCATGGCAATATGACACACTCCGCCGAGGAGTGTCATGCCTTGAAGAAAAAATTGAGTGAGGAGGCAGACACTAAACCTCGGAGGAAATGGAAGAAGATGGGGTATCGCTGGAATTCCCCTCGGCGAAGCTCTTCTCCCCGACCACGCCTGCCAATGGAAGTGAGACTCGGCATCGATCTCGGTCGCGGTTAAGGGGAAGAAGTCAGGGGCCTGCAACTCATAGGTCTTCTTCCGTGGAAAGAGACCCCAAGAAGGGCAAGGCCCCTGCACGCGGCCCGCCCTCTGGACATGTGAGACTAATCTCCGGGGGACCCACTGGAGGAGATTACCATCGAGCAAGGAAGTTCAACACCTAGCGTCTAGAGAACTATGCAATTGGGATGAGTCAGAGCCAGGATCATGGCCCTACGATCTCGTTCGACCCCGAAAACTTAGAAGAGGTGGAAGTTCCCCATGAAGATGTCCTAGTGATCCTTGCCCACATCGCCAACTATGAGGTCAAGCGCATCATCGTGGATACAGGAAGTTCTGTGAACATCTTGTACAAGGTTACTCTGGATCAGATGCATATCGACGAGGATGAACTACTTCCAGTCTCGACCCCGCTGTTCGGCTTCACGAGATATCGAGTACAACAGATAGGGCAAATTACCTTATCGCTATATTTGGGTAGCGACCTACTCGAGAGGACCAGGATTATGCCCTTTTTGATCGTGGGCGCTCCCTCATCCTACAACGCCATCTTGGGGCATCCGGCGCTCAGTGTCTTCCAGGCGATGGTCTCTATCTACCACCAGAAGATAAAATTCCCAAAAGGCGACCGAGTGGATGAAGTTAAAGGGGACCAACTGGTGTCTCGATGATGCTACAGTGGGGAAGTCAGATCGGAGTCCTGGAAAAATCCAAGGGCGCAGGAAGGCTGACAGGAGGAAGCGGTCATTCACAGGAGGACAGGAACAAAAGGCTCACGAAGCTAGAACAGGCCAACTGTCTCCAATCCGATCACCCCCAATAAGAAGTGTGTCGCATACTATATACTTGCCTATGTGTTCTGGCTGTCTTGCAGTGAATTCATGAAATAAAGGAACATGCCATCACACAAGTACCAGTACGTCAAACAAAAACCCTAATGTCTCACGGTGCTGCGGATATCCGGGGTACTTAGGCTTGGTCTGGGTGCTATGAACGCCCGACCAAGAAACAAAAACCCTAATACCTCGCGGTTTGCGAATGCCCGGGGTACATAGGCTTAGTCTGGGTGCTACGGACGCCCAACCAAGAAACCAAAACCCTAATACATCGAGGTGTTGCGGATGCCCGGGGTACTTAGACTTGGTCTGGGTGCTACAGACGCCCAACCAAGAAATAAAAACCCTAATACCTCACGGTGTTGTGGATGCCCGGTGTACTTAGGCTTGGTTTGGGTGCTACGAACGCCCAACCAAGAAACCAAACCCTAATACCTCGCGATGCTGCGGACTCCCGGGGTACTTAGGCTTGGTCTGGGTGCTACGGACGCTCAACCAAGAAACTAAACCCTAATACCTCATGGTGCTGCGGATGCCCGAGGCACTTAGGCTTGGTCTGGGTACTACGGACGCCCAACTAAGAAAGAAAACCCTAATACCTCGCGGTGCTGCGGATGCCCGGGGTACTTAGGCTTGGTCTGGGTGATACAGATGCCCAACCAAGAAACAAAACCCTAATACCTCGCGGTGTTGCGGATGCTCGAGGTACTTAGACTTGGTCTAGGTGCTACGGACGCCCAACCAAGAAACCAAACCCTAATACTTCGCGGTGCTATGGATGCCTAGGGTACTTAGGCTTGGTCTGGGTGCTATGGACACCCAACCAAGAAACAATATCCTAATACCTCGCGGTGTTGCGGATGCCCGAGGTACTTAGGCTTGTCTGGGTGCTATGGACGCCCATCCAACAAACAAAACCCTAATACCTCGCGGTGCTGCGGATGCCCGAGGTACTTAGGCTTGGTCTGGGTGCTACGGACGTCCAGCCAAGAAACCAAACCCTAATACCTGACGGTGCTACGGATGCCCGAGGTACTTAGGCTTGGTCTACGTGCTACGGACGCCCAACCAAGAAACCAAACCCTAATACCTCACGGTGCTGCGGATGCCTGGGGTACTTAGGCTTGGTCTGGGTGCTACAAACGCCCAACCAAGAAACCAAAACCCTAATACCTCGTGGGGCTGCGGATTGTTAGAAATCGGATGGCTAAAGAGGGGGGTGAATATAGCCAATCTCTTGGACTTAGACACGAATCAAATTTCAGCACTTAACTTTGTTAGTAGCACAGCGGAAGAAGCAAAGGAAAACGAAGCAGTGCAGTAAACTAAAAACAGAAATGAAAGCAAACAAAGACAGCTACCAAGATCGCTAACAAGAGGGTTTACCAGGTTCGGGGATAACTTACCCCTACTCCTTGGCGTGCCCTTAAGGTGGGCGATCCCTTGATCGTCGACAGATCAAGCCCCGGAGTTCACCGGATATAATGCAACCTCCTTCTCGGTGGAGAAACCTCTCCACAGCGTTTCAAACAAGGATATAGATTTAAGCTTAATGAAACACAAAGAATACTCTTACTCAGCACCTAGCAAGGACAAGAACACATCGAGCTTATCCCGAGCTCCACCCAGCGACGATCTCACGCAATGACTCCCTCCTTCGTGTCTTCTCACTGTTGGACTCCAAGCTCCTTGTTCTTTCCTCCCAGCACTGACGTAAGAGTTGGTTGCTTCTCGATTGCAGTTGCTCGCTCAAAGTGATGAAGACTTCAGGAACACAGCAAGCAAGTTGTGGAGAAACACAAGGCGCAGCAAGAACTTCAGCAAGCTCAACAACGAAAACTGTCGAACACTTCCCTTCTTCAGCCGAAGTCTTCTCCTCTCTTTTGTTTCTCCACCGAGCATCAGATGACACCATCCCTGCAGCTCCCAGCTACTCATCTGCCAACGCCAGCTACCACTGAGCTATCCCTGGACTCCTTGAGCTTCCCTCAGCCAAGCTCCAGTCTCAGCTCTAGTCTGCAACTCGGCCGTTGCAACCTGAGATGGAAAAACTGACAAACCTGCTCCAAGGAAAGTTCTCCATTGACTCTCCTTGAGTGTTTGAATCCTCCCCTGTCACCTGCATCTTAATCAGACTGCTAGAGCAGTATATCACACAATAAATCAAATATCAGAAGAAAACAGCAGCGAATCAGATATGGTCAGGTGCGATCAGAGCGTCTGACAGTGCAATTTGAATTAAAGTGATCGGTCACCGGACCGATCAGAGAACCTCCTGATCGGTCACCAGACCGATCAGGCTGGGTCCAGACCGATCAGGCTCCGTCCTGATCGATCCCCAACGCACAATCAGAAATCGTGATTTCTTTGAGATTCTCCTGGACCGATCACCAGACCGATCTAGGGTTGTGGATCGTTCACCGGACCGATCCACCCTTATATCGGGCGATTTCTGAGTTTCTTAGCCCAAGCCTTCTGATCGGTCAACTGACCGATCAGGGGGTCTCCTGATCGGTCACCAGTCCGATCAGATCATCACCAGACCGATCAGGGACCGTCCTGATCGATCTTAGTGAGGAACCCGCGAAGCTGGATCGTTCTCCAGAACGATCTGCACAGTGATCCTGATCGGTCATCAGACCGATCAGGAGTAGTTCAGCAAGGGAACTCAACCTCACGATCCGCTCCTTGATCGGTCACCAGACCGATCAGGAGCCAGTCAGTGGGTGAAACACATACTCCCTGATCGATCACCAGATCGATCAGGAGCAGCACAGTAGGTTCCCAACCTCACTATGTGCTCCCTGATCGGTCACCAGACCGATCAGTCATTGCTGGATCGGTCACCAGACCGACCCACGAAGGAACAGCATGCCAGATTCCCTGATCGGTCACCAGACCGATCCAGGGACTCAAACCTAGCCCTCCAAGCTAAGTTTGCATCCACCTTAGCCCTCCAAGCTAAGGATTTTTCACCTAACTCTCCAAGTTGGGAATTTGCACCTAATTCTCCAAGTTAGGACTTTTTACCCAGCCCTCCAAGCTAGCACTTTTCACCCAACCCTTCCGAATTAGGACTTTTCCAAACCTAGCCCTCCAAGCTAGGACCTGACCCTCCAAGCCATGACTTTTTCACCTAATTCTCCAAGATGGGAATTTGCACCTAACCCTCCAAGTTAGGACTTTTCACCTAGCCCTCCAAGCTAGGACTTTTCACCCACCTCTTCCGAATTAGGACTTTTCACACACCTAGCCCTCCAAGCTAGGATTTTCAACACCTAACCTCCCAGATTAGGATTTTCCAACACCTAGCCCTCCAAGCTAGGATCTTCATACCATGCCTGATCCCCGATCAGGACTTGATCATCATTAATAATCATCCACCTAAACTGAAATCGGTGTCAACACCAAAACAACAATCAGGGTCAGACTGCATCAACAATCTCCTCCTTTTTGTTGTTTGACAACCCGATTTTAAGTTTAGGGATTCTCAATCAAGTTTTTCAAATTTGGAATCATAGGGGAATCCAGATCCTCCCCCTACAACATGATCATCCTAAACTTAACCAACCAACACTCTCTCCCCCTTTGTCGAGCACCGAAAAGGGGTCTAGAAGGGCTGTTAAGTTTAAACCAACTCCCCCTCAACCCTAGGGGTATCCCAAACTAACAACAATTTGATTTTTGAAAAGCATATGAATACATATGACAGTAAGATATAAGCATGGCAAAGCAAGCATATGTATCATATGAACATGGCATCATAAGCATGAACATAGCTATGGATCAAATACGCAGAGAGCATAGCATCATCAATAAGCATGCTAGAGTAAAATAGACATGCATCAAAGTCAGAAAGTCTAAGTCATAAAAACATCCAAGATACACTTTGTGATTATCTTGAAAATGACGTAGTCAACTAGAGCAAGTCGTAGGGCTGCAAAAGTAGGGAAAACTGGATCCAATTCATCAAGACCGGTTGGGCGGGGATGACCAAAAAAGTGCTGATAGATAGAGTCAGGGGTAACATCTGCAAATGGGGCTAGCAGAGGATCAGGAAGTTCAGGGTAGATCGAATACAGGTTCGGTGATCGTCGACCACCTAAATACTCTGCCAAGATCTCATAAGAAAAATCAAGATTCATCTTGCTGACTCGAGTAGTGAACTCGAAGCCCCCCTGAGGACCTTGCTGAAGATTATTGTAAAATTCAGAGACTAGGTCGTAATTGATAGTTCTTTCCAAGGAAAGAAGAAAACCCAGATTGTAGAAAGTGACAATCTCCATGACGGAGGGGCAGTGCTCAATTAGGAAAGGGACATCAATGGATCGGCAGGGTAGTAGTTTGAAGGTCCTTGCTTGAAAAGCCTGTTCACAGGCCACATTTGGGAACCAGGAGCTAGAAGAAGGCTATGGCCTTCTGGAAGGTGCAGATGACAAAGGGGTCTTCCCCCTCGAACTGCCCTCCGCAGCTTCCTTGCCCTTAGAAGACTTTCTAAATAGTTGAATTGATCATGACACAGAATGGAATCAATTTGGGCAATGTTGAGACAAACATAGGTCGAATCACAACAATTCACGAGTTGATCAAAGAGTAATCACATGAATAAGATCAGACCAAATTGATCGAGAAAGATAAGACCCAATCAGAAAGTGTAATCAAGACACAATGATCAAGGAACACATTTGGATCAAGATTTGATCATATGGTGAGAAAGTAAGGTCACGGTAAAGAAGGTCACGGCACCACACCAAGAACAACACACCACACTTGGTTAGCTTCAAAACATTGTATATGAACTGTTTTGAAAGAAAAAATGAAGCCAAAAACTTACTTAGGTGCCATTTGTGAAGTTCTTGAAGGTTGGAAGAGCAAACAGGGGAAAAACTCGGCGCAAGAGAGAGATCGTAAGTCCTTCAAAGAGAAAACATCGCAGGAAGCAGGAAGTAGGAAGAAACCAGAGCCCGGAAGGAACTCTTAGGACTGCACGCGCGGAGACTCTCTCGAGGAAGAAGAAAACACTGGGAGAGTTTTCGCACGACACAAAGATTGCGCGAGTAAGGGGAGGTTTTTCGCCGCTAGGGTTCGGCACGGAAGGGTTTTTCGCGAAGTTAATCAGTTGGTGGATCGGTTCACCAACCAGAATTTAATGCGATTGAACTGATCACCGTTCGATCCGAAAACGCCCAGACCGATCAAGATATAGCCTGATTGGACTGACCTGGTCTTGATCGGTCTAGTGACCGATCAGGCACGCTCCTGATCGGTTGTCTGATCGATTAGGGCATGGACAGTAGGGTCCGAAGAAAAACCTGGGAGCCCCCTGATCGGTCTGTGGACCGATCCCCATAGGATGCCAGATCGGTCCGGGGACCGATCCAAGCTAGCTCAGAATACTTGGTCAAAATTTCGAAAAGTCACTGCTACCCCTCCGATCGGTCTGTGGACCGATCGTTGTAGAGTGGAGCCAGATCGGTCTGTGGACCGATCAACCTTATGCCTGATCGGTCTGGTGACCGATCAGGGTTTCTGATACTCCTTGATACGATCTGAAACATTCAGTTTCAGATTTTCAAAAATTTTCCCACGAGATCTGATGAAGATTATCGAACTTGGACATGATCTCATGACTAAAATAGATCCTTGAACAAGGATCTAAAGTCCTTATAGGTTCAGCAATCACTTTGATCCACCCAAGTGGAGTCAAACTCAATCAACAATCATTCAAGCAAAATCAATCAAGTTTTGCTCCAAATTCATATTTCCAATCAAGTTGCCTTGATTGGAATGTCCAAGTATGATCATGGAGCCAAATACACATATGTTATGCATTGGTTTTCCCCATACTTGGTCACCGAAGTGATTATTATCTCGTCAACCTAATTTCTCAAGGGATGCATTGACATTTTGAGAAATTGAGTTGATCCTAACATCTCACCCCTTATCTAGCAAACAAAAACGTTTTGTTAAGCCTTATAGTTTGTGTGAGATGTCCCCAAAGTTACCCAATTGTTTCCCAACAATTTCGAAATCATCATGAAGGGTTTGAAAGCATTTTGAAATTCATGAAGCGCGACACATTCCCAACTCCCTTCTTAGGAAACTAAATTCATTTTCTAAGAGTGGTTTAGTGAAAATGTCAGCTAGATTTGATTTGGACTCTACATGTGAGAGTATAATATCTCCCCTAGCTACATGATCCCTAATGAAGTGGTGACGCACCTCGATATGTTTGGTCCTAGAATGATGGACTGGATTCTTGGTTAAGTTAATTGTGCTAATGTTATCACATAACACTTGCACACCCTTGTAAATCAATCCATAGTCCTCTAGAGTATGTATCATCCACAACAATTGTGATACGCTCTCTCCCATGGAGATATATTCTGCCTCGGTCGTGGAGAGAGCAACACAATGTTGCTTCCGACTTGACCAACTTACTAAGGACGAACCTAAGAATTGACAACCCCCACTTGTGCTCTTCCGGTCCAACTTACATCCAGCGTAGTCGGAATCCGTATAGCCAATTAAATCAAACGACTCGGTACGGAGGTACCATAGACCGACTCCAATCGTGCCTTTGAGATATCTCAAGATTCGCTTAACAGCGATCAAGTGAGATTCCTTGGCACAAACTTGATACCTAGCGCACTTACCCACAGCGAAAAGAATATCAGGTCGACTAGCTGTGAGGTATAGTAAACTCCCTATCATGCTTCGATATTGAGTCAAATCAACGGGTTTACCACTCTCATCATTGTCTAATCTTGTGTTTGTGGCCATGAGAGTGGTTACCTCTTTTGAATCACTCATGTTAAATTTTTGAAGCATTTCTTGTGTATACTTTGATTGGTGCACATGGATACCATCACGAGTTTGCTTGATTTCAAGTCCAAGGAAGAAAGTCAATTCTCCCACTAGACTCATTTCAAATTCACTCTCCATGTGTCCAATGAACTCATTTAAATAGCCCCTATTGTTTGAGTCACAAATTATGTCATCGACATATACTTGGGCTACAAAAATATTGTCACCATCTCTTCGTAGAAATAGTGTAGGGTCTATTTGGCCTCTAACGAAGCCCTTTTCAATTAGAAATGTCGACAACCACTCATACCAAGCCCGGGGTGCTTGTTTAAGGCCATAGAGTGCCTTTTTGAGCTTGAACACATGGTTTGGGAATTCGGTACTCTCAAACCCCGGAGGTTGTTCGACATAGACCTCTTCTCTAATCAAACCATTCAGGAAGGCCGATTTGACATCCATTTGGTATAATTTGAATCCGCGATGTGCTACAAATGCAAGCATCAATCGAATGGACTCTTATCGTGCCACGGGTGCATAGGTCTCATCATAATCAAGGCCTTCAACTTGACTATAGCCCTTGGCTACTAAGCGTGCCTTGTTTCTAATGATTTCTCCCTTGTGGTTCAATTTGTTCTTGAAGACCCATTTGGTTCCAATGATGGTGGTCTTCTTAGGTCTAGGGACTAAGTCCCAAACTTGACTCCTTTCGAATTGACCTAGTTCATCTTGCATTGCAATAATCCAATCGGGATCATTTAATGCTTCATCAATTTTTCTAGGTTCAATTTCGGAAATTAGGGCAACTTCATCAGCCTCATTCCGGAAGAATGATCTAATTCTAACCCCATGATGGATGTCTCCAACAATTTGGTCTTGGGGATGACTAGAGGCTAATCTAGTTTGCCTTGGTGTTGGTGGTGCTTCTAGAATAAGTTCACTAGACACAAGGTCAGCCTCAGGATCCGGCTGATCTATGGATTGTCTAGGCTCACCGTCATCGGATTCATCACCATCAACAACATTTGGACTCTCATTCAAACTTAGTCTCCTAAGTTCAAATTGGACTTCATCTTCTGGTTGACCATTGACTTTTGGAATTTCTTCAAAGACAACGTCAGAAGATTCTTCAACCATTCTAGACTTCTTGTTGTAGACTCGATAGGCTTTGCTAACGAGGGAGTACCCGACTAGTATCCCTTCATCAGCCTTTGCCGTGAACTTTCCAAGATGATCCTTGGTGTTGAGAATGAACACCTTACAACCAAACACCCGAAGGTGTTTAACCGTAGGTGGTTTCCCAAACCAAAGCTCATGGGGAGTCTTCCTAAAAACCTATGAATGAGGACTCGATTTTGCACATAGCAAGCTGTATTTACAGCTTCAGCCCATAAGTAACTCGGGAGTGAGTACTCATTAAGCATGCTTCGTGCAGCCTCTTGTAGAACACGGTTCTTCCTCTCTACAACACCATTTTGTTGTGGTGTTCTAGGAGTAGAGAACTCATGTCTATAACCCTATCTTGACAAAATTCTAAAAACCTTTGATTTTGAAATTCACCTCCATGATCACTCCTAATTGTCTTAATTGTTAATGATTTTTCATTTTCTACCCTCCTACAAAAAGAAATGAAAACATCTAAGGTTTGGTCCTTATATTTTAAAAAGTAAGTCCATGTATATCTAGTGAAATCATCAATGATCACAAAGCAATATCTACTTCCATTCAATGATATGATAGTACTACAATCAAATAGATCCATGTGAAGTAAATCTAATGCAGTAGAAGTACTTACAGCGCTTTTACCTTTATGTGCAGATTTTGTTTGCTTACCCATTTGACATGCATCACAAAGTTTGTCTTTTTCATACTTGATGCTTGGTAAGCCACGAACCAATCCCTTGTTGGCCAACTTCCGGATGTTCTTCATGTTCACATGTGCTAGCCTCCGGTGCCAAAGGGTGGACTCTTCTTCTTTTGACATGAAACACTTAGCAAAAGCATTAGTAGCACTTTTAAATGAAACTTGATAAATATTGTCTACTCTTGCTCCTACTAGTACCGTGTCCAAGGTGTCATGTTGTCTAACTAGACATTGACTTGGTTGGAAATCAATTGTGTAACCCGTGTCACACAATTGACTCACACTTAGGAGATTAAATTTCATCCCCTTGACTAGAAGGACATTTGAGATTCTAAGACATTCGGATATTTGAATGTCTCCTATTCCTATGACCTTAAGACTACCATTGTTACCAAATGATACATTACCTCTACTTTTCTTGTGAAGTGTGGTAAACAATGATCTATCCCCGGTCATGTGTTTGGAGCATCCACTATCAACGAACCAAGTTGATAGATGCTCCCCCTCAATCATTACCTACACAATTCGAAAAATAGAAGTTTTAGGTACCCAAACCTTGGGACCTAAAGCATCAACTAAACAAGACTTAGGCACCCATGCCTTGACTACTTTCTTTTGAATTTTGGGTGTCCTAGATTGTCTCATGTCAGTCCTAGACATGAGAGACACAAATGAGGGTTCCTTAGGACGGTAACCAATACCGGCCCTATTGTAGACTGCCCTTTGGGCATTCAAGATCATATCTAGGGTTTTAGAGCTAGTTGAGAACTTCTCAAGAATATTCTTGAGTCTCTCAACTTCACTCTTCAATGATTGGTTTTCCTCTACTAGTAACTCATCATGCAAGTCATCTACTTCCTCAACCCTAGAGGATTTCAAGTTTTCAACTTCAAGTTTCAAAGACTTAATCTCATCCTCTAACAATTCAACATGCAAATCATCAATGTTATCATCTCTAGATAATTTCAATTGATCAACTTCTAATTGCAATGCTTTAACCTTATTCTTTGATTTCTTAAGCATACTAGTTAAACATGCAATTACTCTATAACACTTTTCAAGCTCGGGAGAAGTTACCTCTTCATCATCCGAAGATGATGAAGCCGCGTTTGATGAGTTGGAAGATTCATCACTGCTCTCTTGATCTCCCAATGCAATGAGTGCCACATGCCTTGTGCTCTTCTCCTCCTTCTCTTCATCGGATGAGCTAGAGGATGACTCATCCCAAGTGGTCTTCAAGGCCTTCTTCTTCTTCTTGGATTTTTCTTCTTTCTTTTTGGATTTCTCGTCCTTCTTCTTGAGTTTTGGACATTCATTCTTGAAATGTCCTTTTCTACCACACTCAAAGCAAGATGCATTAGTCTTATCGAGTTTGGATTCACTAGAGTTACCTCTACTCTTGAAGCTTCGACCCCTTCTCATCATCCTTCTCACAAAGTTCGCCATTTCGGATGAAGAAGAGCCGCTGTCATCTTCTTCGGAATCGGACTCGGATTCGAAAGAGGATGAGGATGAGGAAACTTCCTTCTCCTTCTTCTTCTTGTTGGACCGGTCCCCTGCAACTAAGGCAACCCCCTTCTCCTTGGGGCCTTTGTTAGCCATTTCATGCAATTCCATCTCACAAAATAAATCATCTAGCTTTACAATGGATAAATCCTTGGATACTTTGTAGGCATCCACCATGGATGACCACAAAGCATTTCTTGGAAATGCTTTCAAGATATACCTCACAAGGTCGCGATTCTCGACCTTTTCATCAATTGAATGAAGCCCATTGAGGACTTCCTTGAACCGGCTATGAAGTTCACTTACCGACTCATTCTCCTTCATGGAGAGATTTTGGAGTTGATTGAGGAACAAATCCCTCTTCGCGATTCTTGAGTCTCGGGTGCCCTCATTGAGCTCAATGAGTTTGTTCCACAAGTCCTTTGCACTTGTGAAGGGACCAACCTTGATGAGTTGGTCTTTGTTCATGCCACATTGTAGAGTGACAACCGCCTTCGCATCGCCTTCACTCTTCCGGGTTTGTTCGACAGTCCACCGCCATGATTCGAGTTCTTTGCCTTCATCATCCTTAGGAGGGGTGAATCCCTCCTTCACCGTGAACCAAGTATTGATGTTCATCGTCAAATAATATTCCATCTTCGATCTCCAATATTGGAAGTCGGCGCCATCGAAGAATGGAATTCGAGTGGTGGAAAAACCTTCCCTCAATGCCATCTCGTTGATAACTCTCGGATGTTAAGCCGTGAACAGAGCCCCAAGCTCTGATACCACTTGTTGGAAACCGGATGGCTAGAGAGGGGGGTGAATATAGCCAATCTCTTGGACTTAGACACAAATCAAATTTCTGCACTTAATTTTGTTAGTAGCACAGCGGAAGAAGCAAAGGAAAACGAAGCAGTGCAGTAAACTAAAAACAGAAATGAAAGCAAACAAAGACAGCTACCAAGATCGCTAACAAGAGGGTTTACAAGGATCGAGGATAACTTGCCCCTACTCCTTGGCGTGCCCTTAAGGTGGGTGATCCCTTGATCGTCGGCAGATCAACCTCCTTCTCGGTGGAGAAACCTCTCCACAGCGTTTCAAACAAGGATATAGATTTAAGCTTAATGAAACACAGAGAATACTCTTACTCAGCACCTAGCAAGGACAAGAACACAACGAGCTTATCCCGACCTCCACCCAGCGACGATCTCACGCAAGGACTCCCTCTTTCGTGTCTTCTCACTGTTGGACTCCAAGCTCCTTGTTCTTTCCTCCCAGCACTGACGTAAGAGTTGGTTGCTTCTCGATTGCAGTTGCTCACTCAAAGTGATGAAGACTTTAGGAACACAGTAAGCAAGCTGTGGAGAAACACAAGGCGCAGCAAGAACTTCAGCAAGCTCAACAACGAAAACTGTCGAACACTTCCCTTCTTCAGCCGAAGTCTTCTCCTCTCTTTTGTTTCTCCACCGAGCATCAGATGACACCATCCCTGCAGCTCCCAGCTACTCATCTGCCAATGCCAGCTACCACTGAGCTATCCCTGGACTCCCTGAGCTTCCCTCAGCCAAGCTCCAGTCTCAGCTCCAGTCTGCAGCTCGGCCGTTGCAACCTGAGATGGAAAAACGGACAAAGCTGCTCCAAGGAAAGTTCTCCATTAACTCTCCTTGAGTGTTTGAATCCTCTCCTGTCACCTGCAGCTTAATCAGACTATTAGAGCAGTATATCACACACTAAATCAAATATCAGAAGAAAACAGCAGCGAATCGGATATGGTCAGGCGCGATCAGAGCGTCTGACAGTGCAATTTGAATTAAAGTGATCGGTCACCGGACCGATCAGAGAGCCTCCTGATCGGTCACCAGACCGATCAGGCTGGGTCCAGACCGATCAGGCTGGGTCCAGAACCGATCAGGCTCCGTCCTGATCGATCCCCAACGCTCAATCAGAAATCGCGATTTCTTTGAGATTCTCCTGGACCGATCACCAGACCGATCACAGGTTGTGGATCGTTCACCGGACCGATCCACCCTTATATCGGGCGATTTCTGAGTTTCTCAGCCCAAGCCTTCTGATCGGTCAACTGACCGATCAGGGGGTCTCCTGATCGGTCACCAGTCCGATCAGATCATCACCAGACCGATCAGGCACCGTCCTGATCGATCTTAGTGAGGAACCCGCGAAGCTGGATCGTTCTCCAGAACGATCTACATAGTGACCCTGATTGGTCATCAGACCGATCAGGAGTAGTTCAGCAAGGGAACTCAACCTCACGATCTGCTCCCTGATCGGTCACCAGACCGATCAGGAGCCAGTCAGTGGGTGAAACGCATACTCCCTGATCGGTCACCTGATCGATCAGGAGCAGCACAGTAGGTTCCCAACCTCACTGTGTGCTCCCTGATCGGTCACCAGACCGATCAGTCATTGCTGGATCGGTCACCAGACCGACCCACGAAGGAGCAGCGTGCCAGATTCCCTGATCGGTCACCAGACCGATCCAGGGACTCAAACCTAGCCCTCCAAGCTAAGTTTTCATCCACCTTAGCCCTCCAAGCTAAGGATTTTTCACCTAACTCTCCAAGTTGGGAATATGCACCTAATCCTCCAAGTTATGACTTTTCACCTAGCCCTCCAAGCTAGCACTTTTCACCCAACCCTTCCGAATTAGGACTTTTCCAAACCTAGCCCTCCAAGCTAGGACCTGACCCTCCAAGCCAGGACTTTTTCACCTAATTCTCCAAGATGGGAATTTGCACCTAACCCTCCAAGTTAGGACTTTTCACCTAGCCCTCCAAGCTAGGACTTTTCACCCACCTCTTCCGAATTAGGACTTTTCACACACCTAGCCCTCCAAGCTAGGATTTTCAACACCTAACCTCCCAGGTTAGGATTTTCCAACACCTAGCCCTCCAAGCTAGGATCTTCATACCATGCCTGATCCCCGATCAGAACTTGACCATCATCAATAATCATCCAGCTAAACTGAAATCGGTGTCAACACCAAAACAACAATCAGGGCCAGACTACATCAACACGGATGTCCGGGGTACTTAGGCTTGGTCTGAGTGCTACGGACGCCCGACCAAGAAACAAAAACCCTAATACCTCACAGTGTTGCAGATGCCCGGGGTACTTAGGCTTGGGTTAGGTGCATAGATACCCAACCAAGATCTACGCAGCTCCTACCACCTCTAACTGGGAAATGGAGGAGGCTCGAGGACATTAGGTTAATACATAACCTACCCAATATGAAACAAGCATCCTCAAGCAAGGAATACAAAGAATAGGGGATACAATCAACAGATCCGGTAGTGGAGTTCACTCCTTTGCCCGGGGTCTCCCCTATCGCATTAGCATCCCCGTATGGTCGCTTAGCTTTGAACTGTCTTCCAGTGGCAGATCAATGGCGAGCCATCTTTATTATGGTCAGGATCTTTGAATTTTTAGACACGGCTGGGACTTCTGGGTCCTACCTTCTCACGACCATTCACAAACGAAAGAGGAACAGTGACAACTTAGGGTACACATGGACGAAACAATTCCATTCAAAGACCTTGATTACCTCCTACAGTCAACTCACACTTAAGAATAATGATGACTTGAAAAATACAAAGGGAAGAGAAGGGGGAGTAGTAGCTACAACTCCTCCCCGAATGACAAACTACTCCATGCCCGACTGATGGTCGATGCCCAAAACTCGGGGAAACAGGCGATCAGGCAGGGGAGAGCACCCGGAGATGGGCAGGAGATGAACCGCCAGGAGAGGCTCTCGGGTGAAACAAATGATATCATCTCTGCCATACTGCCCGACGAAGCATGTAATGTCTTTTCCGGACTCTCCAGTGAATCATGTGGTGCCATCTCCTCCATGCTCTCCCGAGAAAGGTGCGATCTCATCTCTACCATGCTCCCCAGTGATACAGAAAACCCCTATGAGAAAGTGGGGCAATGGCGAATGTACCGAAAGGTGGTATGCCTCATAGGGGATTCTGGGAGCACCTGACTTAGCCTGGGCAGACGGGGCTTCACACCCCTTTGGGCGGTGAACCTCCTCCCTTGTCGGGCTCCCCTCCAGGCGGCAACCTCTTTTCCCTTCCTGGTCCATGAGAAAGGGAAGGAAAGACGGATGCGAATGAACGCGTTGGCCTTCCGCCTTTATAGAGATGGTTGCCCATCCGCATTTAATGAGGGTATGACACAGGAGCAATGATAGACGATAATTCTGAAGCGTCGCGTCTTTTCCGTCACCGTCGATTGGCCTGCCCCTGCAGCGCCTGGGAATTCACAAATCTTTATGGGTCAATTTAATCGATCGCCTGGGGTCCGGAGATGACGGTTCGGAGGCCGCACACACTCAATAGAGAAAATAGCCAACATGGGTCCCACGGATGAACAAATGTGGGCCTGACGGTTGGGCTTTCAGGTCCACCTTCGAGAACGCCACACCAAGATCAAATCTGAAACCCCCGGAAGACACCTAGCATCACAGGAGGACTAGCAGTGGCTCCCTGACTCCCTTATCCCAAGGGCTGAGAGGGAATGCCTACTTTCTAAGAAGTATAATCGGCAATCTGACTCCAGGAGTCAGAGAGAAACACTGACCCTTCTATGCTCTTGGTCCTCACGACGAAGACAAATGTTACAAGGAGGCAAACACAAAAGCATACTCAGGACAGTAAGGCGAATAAATATTTTCATTATAATCAAAAAGGGGTACATCGGGCCCAAGCTCCCGGGTAGCAAATAATCCTACAGCTCTTTGTCCCCAGGTGGGAGCTCTTCCCAAACTCAGCCGATGCTCATGAAACTCAGGTCAGCATCCGGAGGCAAAAGCTGGGCCTTCCTCAGTTGGTCGATGGCCCCGTGGTATCCTTGCTTCAAGTGCTTCATTACCTGGTCGGCAATGATATTGCCGAATTCATCCGACTCCAGGTACTTAGCCTTGAAGTCTGCCTTAGCCTCTTTAATACGGGCAGCCTCAGCAGCCCGAAAGTTGCACACGTCGGCCTCAGCAGGTTCCTTGACACACTTTAGTTACTCCATCTCAGCATCCATTTTGTTTTGGTCTGCCAGAGCCTCCTTGAGCCTATCCGAGGTGGCCCATACTTCCGACTGTGCCTAGACCAGATCTTCCTCGAAGTCAGACAAGCGATCAGCCACCATCATGAGGTCGGACTCCTTCTGGGCGAGCTGGCGCGCTTGGTCTTTGACACGTTCATTCGATCTCCCGGCCGAGGCCTCTTGAAGGCGGATATCGCCCGACGACTTCTCTCTCACTTGAAGCTAATCCCGCTCTTGAATCACCCGGAGTAGGTCGTTGGTGACGACCACAGCCCTCTCAGACGCCAGACGTTCTCAGTGCCTGGAACTCTGGAGAGAGGACTCCATGGCCAGCAAGGTGTCCAGCTGATGCTCCACCTTCGCGCGGAGAGCTCTACTGACCTCCGCTTGCATAAGTCCCGCTCTGTGCTCGTGGTCAACTGCGGCCTCTGCTCTTAGTGCCCAGCGGGGTCAAGGCCCCAATCCCATGGCCAGCTGTCTAGCAGTCTTCAGCCGCCTATCATTGCACCAAAGAATTATAAAGCATACAAGGAAACAGCCTATGTACCTAGAACACACACCTTCAAAAGGGACTCGTGGAGGATAGCGAAAGGCCCCGTAGAGACTCGTATGGCTTCCCCTCCTGGAGATCTTGGGGGGTCAACCCGACTCCCTGAAAGCAACGAACCCCTGCGTAGGGGAAGCGACTGGATGGTAGGAGCTCCAGATGGCGGTGCAGAAGGGCCGGCGGCGCTCTCCTCAGAGCTGGAAGTCCCCTCGGAAGAAAGGCCCTCGGCAGGGACCTCCTTTAACTGTGTCGGGAGGAAAGAGTGCATGGAAACCGCCGACGCCGCATCTAGCCTTTTGCGGAGGCGATCAAGCTGCATTCGATAATGAGGGGGCAATGCTTGCTTACCCTTCGTGACCTCGGCAGGGTCAGCCAAAGAAGAACCAAAGGCCTGACCACCTGCCTCTGGAGCGGCAGTCGACGGAAAAGATGGAGATGGAGGAATAGCTTCCTCACTATTGGACGGTGGTGTTAGTGATATGAGAGAAGTGTCCTAAGGCAATCGCCTTATGATTGTAAAACATTTATATTAATGATAATTCACTATTTGAGTATACATGCTTGTGTATTTGATTGGGATCTTAAACTCATCTACTAAATGTCCGCCATACAGTTCACAGCATAAGAGAATTTGTGATGGGATCACAACTAGTGATTATCTCTAAATGTGCAAATGTGAAGTGTTGGAAATATCCCTAGTCGATGAATTGATAAATACGGACATTATCAATTCTGTTGAGACTAGCATGGGTTATTCTCTATTCAGCTGATTCTCACTGGCTGGTGACATTGGGATGTCCGGAGATAAACATGGATGCTAGTTAAGGGAACTAGTTCATTGGAGTGACTAGCTGTAAGACTTCATATGGGAATCTACATGTAGATATGTCAATGAAGATCTTACTGCGGCTTAAGTGCGATGTTCCTTTGACTTGCGGTGTTCAAGTCATCTTGGTCATGGAGACTTATACTTTGACATCTTAAGCAAGCATCTCCAAGGAGGTGTGGACCCAGGATGATCGGGTGTAAGCCGAAGTGCCCGAAGATGTTTGAACAGCCTACAAAGGATTCACCACTCCTTGCGAGGAGATGTATACCCAGGCCTATCGTCGGATTGTTACTCAAAGCCTCTGGCCAGAGCAAATCATGTTTAGAGTGAGAGTCTCTAAAATACATGAGAGTAATTAGAAATCCAAAGGACGAGTAAGACATTACTTGGGCTAGGTGTGACGTAGTCAGCCTAGTGGGGACTGACACCATTGACCTTGTCCTGAACCAAGTGGGTATAAGGTGGTGAAGGGAATGGGGCACGATTCATTAGAGCTGCTGAAGGGTTTCAGAATCATTTCTTCTGAGGTCAAACCGTTGATCTTTCGATTAATTGGGGATCATGATGTACTACTAGGTGCCACTCATGATCGTTCTATAATTAGTTAATTATAGACGGCCAACATAAATCGAAAGTCTATTTAGTCACACGCACTACGAGTAATCCGAGGGATTTAAAACGAGTTGAAAATTGGATTTTCCGATCAAGAGAAATAAGTCGAATCTGAGTTAGTCAGAGGCGCAATGGAAGCTAAAAATGGCTAAGTCTTTTGAAGGCTTTTTGGGCGAATTAAATGAGTTTAATTCGCGGCGGTCCGGGTTGGTTTGGCCGGCCAAAGAGGGTGTCAAACCCCCCTTTGGTGGCCGGCCAATAAAGAGGAGAAAAACCAATTAATTTTGGTTTAATTAATAAAATAAATCAAGTGCGATTTATTTTATAAATTATGGATAAATAAATTTGTATAAAGAAATTTATATAAATAAATTTATAGAAATTTATTCTTTTTATGGAAGATTAAAATAATCCATGAATTGGTTTATTTTAATTTTATAAAATCAATTATGAATTGATTTTTTCATAAAAAGAAAGTTTATAAATTTCTTATAAAAATTTATTTCATAATTTAAAGAGAAGAAAAGTTAGTTTTATTATAAATTAGTTTATAATAAAGACTTGATTTAAACGGAATAATTCATAAGAATTTATAGGATAAATTTCTTATGATAATTAATTAGTTTTATTATAAAGTTAGTTATAATAAAATTCATAAGAGAATTTATAGGATAAATCTCTTATGATAACTAATTTGCTTTATTATAAATTGTTTATAATAAGACTAGGCTTAAACGGAATAAGCAATAAGAAAATTTATAAGATAAATTTCTTATAACTAATTCCGTTAATTCGGTTTAGAGGGAGACTTAGCAAAGGAGTTGCTATTATATAAAGGAACCAAAGGCTAGCCCTTAATTACAATCGAGTAATTAAGAGATTAATTATTCTCTCCCTCTCTTCTCTTCTCTCCTCCTTCTCTTCTTCTTTCCTTAGGGCCGGCGCACCCTAGCTCTCTAGGGCCGGCGCACCCTAGTTCCTCTAGGGTCGGCGCCCAATCACAACACCAAGGAGGTGTTGCCGTGAGCCACTAGAAGAAGAAGAACCCGAACAAGAAGAAGAAGAAGCGGATAGCGACTCCTCTCCTCTCGGAATTCGATTCCGTTACTTCTTGTTCGTTAGTTTCCTACCTTTCCTCTCTTGTTCATCTAGTTGTGCCTTCCGAGAATCTAGTAGTTCTCGTCGGCACAAAACTCGTGACTTTGCGAAGTCATCCCGAAGAGAACTCGGCGTGGACGCGAATAGAGGCGAAGCTTCCAAGGGACGCTACGGTTGGATCTCGTCCCTTTCTTCGAGTTACGCAAGGTACAAAAGTAAATTAGTTTACTTTTCCGCAAACTTTTATTTTATGATTATGTCGATATACTATAAGGTTGCATGCTAGATACGAAGTTAAAATAATTTAGAAAATTATTTTATGCAAACTCTTCCGCTGCACGTAAAAATTTTAAATTTTACGAACTCGTATCCTTGTCGACATGCACCCGGTCCCAACAGGTGGAACCTCCTCCTCAGGAATAAATGGAAGTGTGTTGGGACCAACGGGGCGTAGCCTTTTCCATCTGGGGCCTAAGCCCTCCGGGACCCTCCTCTTCTGCTGACCAGAGAATGGAGATGTTGATGGGGCAGTGGGGGCGACGACTGCCCTGTGACCCCTTCCGGATGGACAGCAGCCGGGAGTGGGTCATCCCCCGAAGGGACGACCATCTCCGAGTCAACCGACGGACCTGAAGTCCCCGGGTCAGCAAACGGTGGAGGCGCAGCAAGAGCCTCTGCCCGCTTTGGCGTAGCATACTCGCTGGACGATTTAGCAATCCCCTCCGAAGACTCGGCTGAAGCAGAGGGAGCACCAGGAGCACCAGGAGCAGTTGGGGGAGGATCCAGGGTCTCCTTGTTGGCCTCTTCCCACTTGATAAGTCAGTGCATCGATCTCAAAAACATGAGTTCCTCTGCAATAATCAGGCAAGAGGATATCAGTTAGAACTAACATGCATTGATAGAAAAGATGAACTTATCGAGGTCGGGGCTAATCTGGGTCACTTTAGAGCTAAGGTTCGCTTGGTACATGAGCTCCTCACTCTGCACCAGACCAGGGCCACTGAACTCCATGATGGAGAGTATATTCCTGGCGCGTTGGTAGGCTGGACTCTGGAGGAAATTCCCTAGTGAGGGAGGAGTCAGCAGATCTTTCGTCTAGCGGAGAGGACTGAAGGGATGCGTAGGCAGTCGGGTGAAGAAAAACTTCTCCTTCCACCCTTTGTGCAAGGAAGGGAACCCTCCTAAGAACCTATGGCTGGGACGCGCCAAAAAGCTAAAAGCCCCTCGCGAGCCAATCGGAACGAAGAAGGAATGGAAAAGGCAAGGGGTCAAGGGGATGTCGAAGAGCTTGAAGATAATGTACGCTCCTCCCATCTGAGCAAAGGCGTTGGGAGTCATCTGGTGAAGGGGGATATCAAAATAGGAGGCAACATCATGAGAAAAGGAGGAATGGGGAAGCGGAGCCCCGACTCTACTTGCCTCAGAAAGAAGGTAAAGAAACCTACGGGAGGCTCCACCAACGTCTGGCCTACTTTAGGGATCACCACCGCCATCTCGGCCGGAATGCCGTAGGTCTCAATGGCCGCTTGCAAAGCCTCCAACTTCACTCTCGAGGAGGCAGACTCATACCACTCCACTCAATACCCCTCCATGATTCCTAAGGGAAAAGACGAGAAGGGGCGGAAGACTTACACGAAAAAAATCCTTAGGGAAGAAGACGAAGACGAGGTTCATCAAACAACGAAGCCAGAAGGTGGCCGAACATCTTCGCCTCCCCTTCTTATACAGAGGAAGTCGCCCGCATGTGTGCAATGGGGGCAAGGCACGTGGACGACAAGAAACCGTCACATCCGGGTACCGCCATGGAATAGCCGCTTGACGTGAGTCTGCTACAGCTGCGCACGTCAGTAAGAGATCGCAAGGGAGCAGTTGTGGCGCGTGGCGATGAGTAATTCGTGAAGGGGATTTATCGCCATTAAAGAGTGTCATGCGCCTTTACGAATGATGGGCAGGTATCATTACAATACCTCGAAAATCATGGAAGCTTTTTTGGGAAGACAAAACCAAAATGGGATTGCCTCGAGACCCGAGGCAAATTCTACAACTCTCGAACCCAGTATAACTGCCGGGGAAGCAGTAACGGGTGCAACGACCCACTGGGACATAGCTTCTTCATCACCACACTAGTCTAATCAGTCAGACACACTTCCTTTGATCAGACTAGAAGGGAGGGACCCCCGCGGGTAGACACACCCCGGAGTTCAAATCAGAGGACGCACTCCCGAGTTCACCTCGGGAAGCCAGGTCCCCGAGACCACCTCGGGAAAACGGAATGCCCGGGACCCCCCGGGCCATAAGACCCCGAGATCACCTAAGGGAAGCAGAGCCCAAGAAGCATCCGACCTCAAGTAACGGTCCCCTTTCTTCGGATATGCAAATAACCATTATCGCGGAGTCATCATGACCCATAATTATCACAACGGTTCGAACTTAATAACAACGTGGACCGTTGCAATGGTTATCTTGTAACCGACAATTGGGAGACGTAGTGAAGATCATGGAGACTCGCGAGACAGCTGCCGCAGGTATATATAAAAGGTACTCCAACCCCTCCGGTAAAGGGATTACGCACTCTCTACTTCACGCATCTCCCTTTTTGCCTTCTCTTCATCTCCTGGATCAAGGCACTGACTTGAGCATCGGAGTGGGCTCCGCCGGACAACTTCCAGCGTGTTCCCCTAACGCTTGTGTTAATCTTGCAAAGTGTGAAGTTCTTCCTCTAGCGTCAGCGTTTGCGTGAGGCGAACCCTGATGATTGACTGTCGATGTCAATTCCTTCCGGAACAATCATCTTAATTGTAATCTAATAGTGATTACACTCATGTACTCCTATATATATTTCACCAAAATAAATAAGCAAGTAAACAGGATGTCTTAAGTTGACAATCTCCTTCCTCCTCCATTATCAAATTCATCCTGCTATAACCGAGCAGACCAAATTCAAAAGATGTATCTGTTTTTTATTTTATCTCTCTCGTCTAGCCGAACAAACCAAATTCAAAAGATGTATTTGTTTTTTTATTTTATCTCTCCCGCTAACGGCAGATCAAATTTCTTTTTTTTTTAAACATCTGAGTATTAGTTTTTGAAATACAGAATTGTGTTGATTTTTCAAAAATATAACCACGCCTCTTACTCTTCAAAAAATAGGGCGACGTTGATTTTTAAAATACAATGGTATTGATTTTACAGAAATAGAACAATATTGTTTTGACTTTTCTATCAGTTAGAATCGGATGATATTGTTTTTTGAAATGCATGTTGATTTTTAAAATATAATATTACGTGTTGGTTTTGAAAATCGAATCATATTGTTCTGAATGTTTGATAGTCGTAATAAGAAAAAAATGTTGATTAGGTAGCAGATAAATTTGAGATGATTAATTTTATCTTATAAAAATTTTTTATCGATCATCAGATTTTAGGGTAAATCAGGTAGCACTTATAAGGAGCAGTTTAGAAGTCCAGTATCTTAGGGTTCTCGCCCCATTTAGAGAAAAAAAATACAAAATATATCGTAACTATAGATTGAACCGCGGATGTCAACGATAGTGATTAGTCATCCTACCACTACATCATAGCCCCGAGACCATTTGATAGTCATAATAGGGTGATCGGGTCTTTGAAAAAAATTTAATCAGATTAAATAATATTAAATTTGTAATGATTAACTCGATTTTATTAAAAAAATTTATTAGTTATCGGGATAAATTTAAAAAGGTTAACGACGATTTAAAAGTTTAATATCTAACAATTATGTGCTCCATTTGAATAATTTCAAAGAAGGATGATCTCTGAAATTTAATATAAAGTGGTGATGAATTTTATAATGAATACTACATTATTTTATGTGTGAGATAAAATAAAAATAAACAAATACATTGTTGAAAATTTTAAAAGCTATGTACGTCTGGTTAAAGTTAATTTTTTAGAATGAGTAGAATTTTCAAAATACGAGGGGTGTATCTGAAAATTCCCATCATGTGGGATCTACGAGTATTTGACCTCGTTTAACTCTAGTGTGATTATTAAATAAAGGAAAGTGGAAAATGCCTATAAATATAACGAGAAAGGGGAGAGTCGTATAACATACGAAAACGTCAATGCCGTGGTTATGTCTGCCTTCCGCAATCACCGTTGAGCCCAAACAGCTCCACCCAAGGCCGGGGCCGGGGGCGAGGCCGAGGGCGAGGGCCGAGTCAGCCTCACCTTCCCCCACCCCCGGTCAGCGCACCGCCCTTGCCCCGGTGGAGGCGGCCCACCTCCCCACCCACGACCTCCCAGCCGCCCCCCAACTAATGAGATCACCGAGGATCATCTCCACTCTCTTTCTCATCGGGAGCGGTGCGCCCACTCCGCTGGCTTGCGTGCGGGCCGCACCCTAAGCCGCCCACCCCCGGGCGGTGCCCCGACTCACTACCAAACAAAACCACACCATCTCATTATTGCATCGCCCCTCTCTTCCCACCGCCTCCTCCTCCTCCTCCTCCTCCTCCTCCCGTTTCCCCCAAACCACCGCCACCTCCTCCTCTTCCGTGATGGCCGCCGCACCCAACTCCTCCCAGAACCATCCCCCCTCACCCACCGAACCTGGATCCCCGTCCCTTTCCCCATCATCTGACAGATCTCCCTCCCCTCCCCCCCGCCCGACCTCCCTCCCACCTCCTCCTCCCGCCTCGGCACCCTCCGCCTCTCGCCGCCTCGCCGCCCCCATCTGGAACCACGAGGAGACCCTCGCTCTCATCGAGGCATACCGCGGTAAGTGGTACTCCCTCCGCCGCGGCAACCTCCGCGCGCCCCACTGGGAGGAGGTCGCGGACGACGTCGCTCGACGCTGCCCTTCCGGCCTATCGCCTCCCAAAACCGCCGTCCAGTGCCGCCATAAGGTCGAGAAGCTCCGCAAGCGCTACCGCAGCGAGATGCAGAAGTCCCTCCGCCTTGATCCGTCCCTCGCCCCCGTCTCCTCCTGGGTCTACTTCCCCATGATGGACGCTATGGAAGTTGGAGGCGGCGGCGGCCCCCGCCGCCCCATCGCCTTTCCTTCCTTCGCCGCTCCACCGCCCCCTTCTGACGACGACGACGAGGAGTTAGGAGAAGATAATAACGACGACGATGATTTCGATGGGCGCCGCGGGGCCAGCGGATGGGGCAGCGGACGCAGCGCGCAGCGCCAGATGGCTAATGGCCGGGGAGGGATTGGCGAACTCACCTTCTCGATACCGAAGGCAGTGCGATCTAAGATCTCTAGGACAGAGGACAGGTCCGCGTCCAACTACATCATGAGCCCTAACCCTTCAACTCGATTCTTCAAGGGTTACAGTGGCAGCAGCGGCCAGCCCGCAATGGGGGAGATGCGACGCAGTCTCGAGAAGAAACGAAGGAGGGTGGAAACAGAACAGAGCGTGGTCAGTGATATGGTCGCGGCAGTGAGGATGCTGGGCGATGGGTTTCTGAGGATGGAACAGAGGAAGATGGAGATGGCGAGGGAGATGGAAAAGGTAAGAATGGACATGGAGATGAAGCGCACAGAACTCATCCTCGATTCACAGCGCAGGATTCTGGATGCTTTCCTGAAGGGCTTCTCTGCAAAGAAGCGAGCTAAGGTCTTGCCAGAGGACTGATAAGGTCTTTACCCTCTTTGCTTTCTGATTTGTTAGATTAGATTTCTTGATGTAGAAGAATTTGCATGTTATTTTTAGTTTATTATAGTGGCTTGCTCTTTGTTGCTTTATTAGCTCGTGGTGATGGAACAATATATAAGTTTCTGGTTTCAATGTCCAATCTTGGAGGACCAGCAAGGTCCTTATCTTCCTTGTTTTCTGACTTGTTAGATTAGATTTCATGATGTAGAAGAATTCACAGATTATTTTTAGTCTATTGAATAGTTGTTTGCTCTTTGTTTCTATATTAGTTTGTAATGATTGAACAATATATAAGTTTCTGGTTTCAATGTCTAATCTCGGAGGACCAGCAAGGCCCTTATCTTCCTTGCTTTCTGACTTGTTAAATTAGATTTCTTGATGTAGAAGAATCCACATGTTATTTTTAGTTTAGTGAATAGTGATTTGATCATTGTTGCTATATTAGTCTGTGGTGATCGAACAATATCCAGCAAGGTCCTTATCTTCCTTGGTTTCTGACTTGTTAGATTAGATTTCTTGATGTAGAAGAATTCACATGTTCATTTTACTTTATTGAATAATGGTTTGCTCTTTGTTGCTATATTAGCTTGTGGTGGTCGAACAATATATAGGTTTCTGGGTTCAATATCCAATCTTGGAGGACTGACAAGGTCTTTATGTTCCTTGCTTTCTGACTTGTTTGATTAGATTTCTTGATGTAGAAGAATCCACATGTTATTTTTAGTTTAGTGAATAGTGATTTGATCATTGTTGCTATATTAGTCTGTGGTGATCGAACAATATATAAGTTTCTGGCTTCAATGTCCAATCTTGGAGGACCAGCAAGGTCCGTATCTTCCTTGCTTTCTGACTCGTTAGATTAGACTTCTTGATGTAGAAGAATTCGAATGTTGTTTTTAGTTTATTGAATAATGGTTTGTTCTTTGTTGCTATATTAGTTTGTGGTGGTCAAACAATATATAGGTTTCTGGCTTCAATATCCAATCTTGCAGGACTGGCAAGGTCTTTATGTTCCTTTCTTTCTGAATTTTATATTAGATTTCTTGATGTAGAAGAATTTGAATGTTATATTTTGTTTATTAAATTGTGATTTGCTCATTATTGCTATGTTAACTTGTGGTGACCTAACAATATATGACATTTTGACTTCAATGTCCAACCTTATCTTTTTTTTTACAAGGTAAATTGGGTTTACGTTTTAGACATAGGCAGACCTTGGTCCTTTTGGGGTCAGAAAATTTTTATCTAATGTTTCTTTGTTTGTCTTACATTTTTATTCTTGTACATTCACTTGGTGCTGTAGGTCTCCTGTTCATTTTTTGGTAGTTTGGTATGGACCTTATTGGTTTTAAAAATTGTGCTTTAAACTTGTTTAGTGTTTACATTATATGCAAAAACTTATGCCTACTCGGATCCATTCAGTTAGAATGCATCTCTTTTTTCAATCATTCCCTTTTTATTTCATGAACTGTGGCTCCACATTCAAATGGCATACAAGTTTTTTTTTTTTTTGGTTTGAACGTGCAAAAAAGTATATTTTGATGTCAATAGGGAGCAATTTGCATGACTTCTCTTGCTGAAGTTCTGTGGTGCCATAAAAACTTAACTATACCTTGTTAGTTCATGTTCTTACAGTCCATTATGTACTCTCTTGACAAGCTACTCTTTGTCGTTAAAGCTCTGACTCTTAATTAATTTGTGGAAAACATGCCATTGCAGTGCAAGTAATAGTTTTCTGGACTCGCTGGTTTCAAATGATGGCTCAACTCAAAGCATTGCTCATAATTTTATTATTTGTGCAATCATCATTTCGATTTTCTTTAAACTACAAGGTTTTTGGTTCGGATGAAAGGAAATGACAATATAGATAAACAAATACTAGTAATTTGTCTTTCAACAAGTAAACAATTGGATATTAGATATTTGTTTCAAATAAAGGAATGGTATACGATGCAAATTTTGGAATCACTGTTATAGATGAACGCATGATGTTGGTCCTTCGACGAGCGTAGAGGTACTTATTAGTGCCTCAAGTGATTTTTGTTCCACATAAGAGATATTCTCAGGCAATAACCATACTTCCCTTGCAAGTTTCGCTCGTCGTTTGTTTTAACCTTAATACTACAATATGGTCATAGAAGTTTCTTTTGAATTTGATTTGAGGGTTAAATTAGTCTATTTCCCTTTGTTTTCTCCAATGTATTGTTTACAGTTGAGTATGACGAAGAGATATTAAGGGAGGTAGTTGAACAACTATCAACTGTTCTTTTTGAACATGGCACATATGGCATTAAGATTTTATATTGAAGAGATGGGAATGCTAAGATGGACGTGTAGTATTAGCATTTGATAGAAAGTAGGTGCAGATTCATTAGAAATTAAAACAAGGAAAAAAATGGGTTGAGACGGTAGGAACATATTTAACCATGACTAATAGATTTTATAGGAAGAGTTGAAATGAGCATAGTTGAAGGTTTAGATAGAGAGAGGTCAATGAAAACTTTGGTTTCATGTAGTTAGAACCCAATGGAAGGATATAAGCTTAGTCTGACTTTTAGCGCAACTTGATGATGATGATAGTTTGCGATCTTTCACAAAGCCACGAGAAGTATATATTTGTTTTTTTTTTCAGTGCCTCTTCGTTTCATGGAAGATATTCTTTCAAGCGGTAATCTTGCTTATTGCGTATATATATCTTTATGCTGGAACATGGCCAGAATAGTTACCTATTTTATTTGATTTGAGAATTAAATTGGTCTTGCTTCTTTGTATGTGATGATGGTTTACAATTGCAATGAATGTATTAGCCACAGTAGTCTTGGGCTCAAATAGCATAGTTAGGTGACAGAGAAAGTTCATATCGGCAGCAGTATTTTTAACCTACCCTACTGTTTATTTTTGGAGAGAACTGTTTTTGATGCCAAACTTTGAAAATCCTTGAATTTGTTTTGGTGATCAAGCTACATTGTCAATGAATATTTTTGATGGGAAATGATTTGAAGAGTGAATTTGGAAGAGTGAAAATTATAGTGAATGACGTGCAGTTAATGTGTACATGTTCGATCGTCGATCGGACACCACCGGCGCCCTCTGATTGCCGTCCCGAATCAAACTATACCTTGGGAAGACGGTGAACTCGTCAGGATCGCCGGCAACGGTGAACTCATCGAAATCGACGGTCAATGATGCGAGATCGCAATTGTGGCGATCCCCGACGGGTTCACCGTGCCCCCAGGGTATAGTTTGGTTCGGGGCGGCGGCCAAAGGCCGCCGGTAGTGTTCGATCGACGATCGGACGTCGGACGTGCCGTCGATTGATGGTCAAAATTTTCACTGAGGCATTCACTTTCACTGTGCGTATCATTACTCATTTTTGATATCCTTTGGATGCAACTTTTATCGATTTACATGACAATCAAATGGCTGAAGCTTGTGGCACATGCTTTATCTGGGGTCATTTATGTTTTGATTTTGTTTATCTGTATGACCTGAAGAAATAAAACTGTAGGCTACATTAGGATTTTCTATCAAGAACCCGGAGAATTGAGAGTTGATGAATGTCGATTTGTGGATTAAGATATATAAGCTATTGTCATGGGTGATTTGTTGTTTGATGATGATGACCAATTGATTTGAAAGTGTATTGGAATCTACGGAGATTTAACAATAGGTTCAAGTATTTCATGTTGATGTGGTCTTTTAGTAGAGTATGTTTTTGGCATGCCCAACTCTGATTCTATAGAGTCGAATAAGATCAAGGAAGTCTTTTGTGAGATGAAGAAAAAATAATAAAGATTTCCTTATCAACAAAGAATTTTCAACTAAATCATCTAAGTAATATTTTGATTCACTAATGCATTCATATTCTTATATATCTTGAATTCATCATTTTATATTTATAGAATTTGACTATTATTTATAATAACATGGAAAATTTGAAAATATCTTCACAAGAAGATTTTATTGAAAATATAGAGAAAGTAAAAAAATTTTATTCATTTTAGCCTATTTTAAGTGTATAAAATTTTCGTCGATACGAATTTTATCAATGATTTATTATATAAAATATTATCTTACGTTATAAAAAGTTATTTTCACACAACATTATCATATGTTGGAAACACAAATTTTCGAGATTTGTGTCTGATGACTTCTAATTCAAATGATAATAAATTTACATTTGCTTCAAGATTCTCTTTCAAATATGCTTTTAGATTATTCATTATGAGTATTTTTCAATTTATCTTGGTGATCGATGAGAAATTCTCGTAGGATTAGGTCGATCATTTCAGATTCGTCTGCTACTTTGTCAACTCTTTTTTTCTTTCAAATATGCTTTTTCAATATACATATTACTTCTCGCCCTTTATTCTTTATTCCAAAACATGTTTTATTTTCACACAAGGGACGTAATACAATTTGTACATTTTGATTTATTTTAGTAGTTAGTAAAAAATTTATGTAGGGTGAGATTAGGCCCTTTTAGAATTAATTAAATTGTTTGAGTTTATATACGCGTCGTCCACAATTGCGTGTTGCCTAGATTTTTATTTTTGTTTTTCTTATTGTGATTAAGCCATTTAGAATTTAAAAATTAAATTATAATATTAAGTATAAAAAAATTAAAATGCTCCCAAAGTGTGGGTATAGGATTTGGTTATACTGGATGCCCAGCGAGGGTGCCTGAGGGTCTCTCCTTTACCCTTTTTTTTTTTTCTTTTTTTGATAGCGGTTAGGTTATTTAAGGATTATTTTTGGGGTTTAAGAGTTAGAGTATATTATTAAACATAAAAAAAATGAAAATGAAAAAAATTAAGATGCTCACGAGGTGTGCAAAGTAAGAGGTACGGGATAATAAAATCATATATATAGCCCAACTTATCTTATGGCGCTCACCTTGTGAGCACCTAGTATATTTTTTTTTATTATTATTTTCTTTGAACTTAGGATTTAAAATTTAGGGTCTAGTTTTAGAGTTTAAAGTTTGAGTTATAGTATTTAAGTTAAATAAATTTTTAAAAAATTAAAAAATATTATATATGGTGCTCACAAGGTGAGCATCATAAAATAAGTAAGGTATATATATATAATTTTTTGATCTGCTGCGGATCGTGTGTTGTGGACTGCTATACGACATGATCTGAGATGCCTCAATTCAGAATTTAAAAAAAAATAAAATAAAATCCAAACTGAGATGCCTCCCATGCATGGAAGGCACCTCAGTTTGTAATTTTTTTTTAAAAAAAATAACATTTCCTCAAATAAATCCTAACTACATATAATACACTCTATAAACACTTGAATTTTTTTTATTTTTAATTTGAACACTATAACCCAATTGGGCGATGAACTCGTTAGGATAAAATCTTAATTTTTTTCACTTGAAGACTATAACTCAATTGGGCAAGTGAATCTGTCGAAGTAAAATCTTAAATAATCCTAGGGGAACTAGATATCAAAAGTCCTTATTAGAGTCAGACATGAGTGAAGTCGTGGTTGAGACCAAGCAAGAAATTATTAGTTAGAGGCTAGTGTTGGTGTTAGAGCACTAGATAATCGAATCTGATTTTGATGTTAACAAAGGTTCAAAATTAAGATTTATTTGTGATCTAACGAGCTTAACTAAGTATGCAAGAAAGTTCTAATTGAGGCTAGGCAAAGAAGTTTGGTCGAGTGAATTGGACAAGAAGTCCCGATCAAGTGGACTGAGCAAAGAAGTCCTGGTCAGGTGGATTAAGTAGAAATCTTAGTAGCCAGTACATTCTCATGAGAGAAATAGGTGAGGATGTGTTCTCCATTCAAAAGATAGTAGGTGTCGATCGTACCTAGAATTTCAATAGAAATTTAAAAGTTAGGACCGAGCAATCCAAGTTGTCAAATCATTTCACATTATACTACTTGTGCTAGCTTGTGATGCACTAAGATAGTCCAAGTGCTGGTAAGGGATCGAATCGCCTGGTATAGGATAAAGCCTCGAGTGATGAAGTTTGATCCGATTAATGTTACATCAATTATTGAGGTGCCTGGAAAACATTAAAGCGTCTGTATGTGGATAAGATGCGACAAAAATCGGATCCGGATCAAATCAACTCCGAATAGTGGCGCCTCAAAGGGGATTGAGGTGTTTGGATCAGTCTATATAAGCAGTGTCGACTAATAAGTCAAAATCATCATTCTCTATGACTTTCATACTAGCATGCTGCTCCGAATAGAGGTGCCTCAAAAGGGATTGAGGCGCCTAGATAAATCTATATAAGCAACATCGACTAGTAGCTCAAAGTCATCATTCTCTACACCTTCCGTACTCGCGTGCTGCTCTAAAATCATTGTTATGATGCTCAAACGCTACTTCGACAGCCAACGCTCCAGATTGTATAGTTGTTGGTGTAAGTTTTATTACTGTCTTCAATTGTATTCGAATTTGTAATCTTCGTGCTTTTATTGAATTACCTAATAAAAATGATCAACGATCGCGGGTCTTGGACTAATTGCATGGGCTATAAACCAAGTAAAACAAAGTATGTTAGCATTGTTTCTATTGCTTATTATTTCGCTGCTTTAACTCGTGTTTTCCAAAAAAAAAATGAAAAAGTGACTCGCTATTCACACCCCCCCCCCTCTCTCCCTCCTCTAGCGCTTACTTTCGATCCTATAATTGATATCATAGTAGGGTTCCTTTGAATTGGCGCAACTACCATCAGAGCGACTCACTTTTTTGGTTTTTCAATTTCAATTTTGTCTTGAGTAAAAATTCGTGTAATCACCTCTTTTGACAAATTTCTCATTTTTTTCATAATTTTTCGAAGTTGGTGTGACCCCACTTGAGTGATATGTTTTTTAGTACATTATTCTATTCCCACATTACTAATTGAATACATTTTTCATATTTTTGTCATGCAAGATATTTTAGTGGCCTATTAAGAAAGCTACAGTATCACACGACCGTGTCTTTTCTTGGGCGAAGATTTCGACTATTGGAAGGATCGAATGGAGTACCAACTGAAGACCTAGGTGAAGATATAGATTATAATCTAAATTGGATTCACAAATCCCCACCGAAGACAAAGTACCTATCATTTGCAACAAATGGGATACTCCAACAAAAAGGAAAATTGAGGCAGATGCATAAGCGACTCAAACCTTCCAATGTGACTTGACCAAAGAGGTGTTGAACTGAGTCTGACCATTCACAAGGATAAAAAACTTTGGGAGAAGTTGATAGAGCTACATGAAGGCACTCCTGACATCAAAATATGTAAGCGTGATTTATTGTTAAATAATTTGTATAATATAAAAATGTACGAATGAGAGTTGGCAAGTGTTGGATCGATTTCGGTGTGCTAGAGGGGGTGAATAGCACTCTTTCGTTATTTTGATCTCTACAAAATCGTTAGCGCAGCGGAAACAATAATATGCAAAGTAAATAAGAAATAAAACAATGCTAACAACCTGATTTACTTGGTATCCACCCCGATCGGGTGACTAATCTAAGAATTTGTCAGTGGATCAACCCCCGGATAACCTCCGGCTAGATCTGTCGCTCCTTGTGGGTGGAGAAACCTCGCCACAGCACTTTGAACGCTCTCTGATCACAATACACTACTAACTCACTTTTCCCAAGCAAGTTTCATCAAGAATCTCAGTCACCACGAAGTCCTCTTTAAATAGGACTCGGGTTGAAACCCTCGCTACCAGTCGACTGCCCCAAGGGCAGTCGACTGGTGCCATTGAAATTCGACCGTTGCACCCTAACGTTCGAATTCTCAGCCAACTCACCCGCCACCTACCAGTCGACTACCCCTAG
Source organism: Boesenbergia rotunda (assembly GCA_024364735.1). Taxonomy (NCBI): domain Eukaryota; kingdom Viridiplantae; phylum Streptophyta; class Magnoliopsida; order Zingiberales; family Zingiberaceae; genus Boesenbergia; species Boesenbergia rotunda. The sequence goes on from JAGFNQ010005005.1 coordinate 644,652, forward strand.
GGTAGTTGACTGGTCTACTCACATACCTAAGGTTACCCTTTCCGAGTACATTTCACTTCGCACTCGAACCCTAGGATTTCCCAAGTACAATCACACAGCACTCGTACCCTCACGACTCGACTGACTCCTCATCCGCAGCCTCGACTATTACCTTCGTGCCCTCTTCATCTTCGGCTCCCATCCCTCGGATGCACGCAAGCCTCCAGTCTGTCTCCATGTCATCCTTCACGCATGCCTCGAAGTCCGCGCCCATCAGCTCATCGTCCCTGCTCTCCAAGGTCCCTCGGGTGCACACAAGCCTCCATCTTGTCTCCATGCCACCTTTCACCATACCGAGGTCGTCCAACCAAGTCCATATGTGTAACCTGTACAACCTGCACACTCAACATACACATATAAGAACACAAGGATAAACCTAACTTAAACCCTTTGCCCAAACATCAAAACACTTGGTCACTCCGGACCACAGATTGCCTCAACAATCTCCACCTTTTTGATGTTTGACAATACGTTTAAGTTAGGAAAAGCAAAATAGTAGTCAATAGCAAAAATAATGCATATGCAATGCAAAGATGGATCATACCCCAAGGCATCCTACACCTAACCCTCCAAGTTAGGAATTTTCCGAAACGGGCTTTTTAAAGCTTCTCCAAAGCTCCCCCTACATTGGACTTACAAAGACTTTTTAAGAACCTCTCCAAGGTTCCCTTTACGCCAAGAATGGAGCAACCATGCTCCCCCTTAATCTTAGCTCCCCCTAAACCTAGGATTTCTAGCAAAGGAGTGTTTGGTTTCCCAACTTAAACACAACACTTCTCCCCTTTTGCCTAACATCAAAAAGAACCCAACAATTGTTGGATCGAGAAAACCGATAGAGGGGGGGTGAATATCGGAAAACTTTCAGATTTGAGTAAGAGTAGGTACGCAGCGGAAATTTAAGAAAAGACACAGAGACGCAATCGATTTACTTGGTTCGGAGCCTGTGTCGACTCCTACTCCAAGGCCCACGATCGTTGACCATTTACTTTGGGCAATTCTATATTTGGCGCAAATAAGTTACACAATTTGATTTACAAGATTAAATGCAATAAAATATTAAATAAAAATTACGCTCTTCTTTTTACCGACGTCCGGAGTAGGTCGACTCTTTCGGGGCAGCAGGACGTCGTCAGCTCGAGGTGAAGCGTTTCCGGAGCAAGGCGCGAGCGTAGAAGAACTTTGAGACGTTAGAAGAAGTGATGCCGGAAGCCTGGGGTCGAGGGCCCTTTATATAGGGCTAGGGGGCGCCCGGGACGTCGGGGGCGCCCCCCACGTGGCTTTTGATCCGCACAAACCTCGGTCGCATCTGATCCTCTGGATCCGCTTTGACCGGGGCGCCCGGGTCGTTCGGGGCGCCCGGGTCGTTCGGGGCGCCCGGATTGACCGGGTCAAGCCTTATCTCTTGGCTTCGAAGGCTTCTGGTTCGATGTACGAGCCTGGGGGCGCCCGCAGAGCTGGGGCGCCCGGGAGCAGAGGGGGCGCCCACATCTTGTACTGTCGAAGCGCACTTTTTGATTGTGTGTTTGGTGTTCACCTTGGGGGCGCCCGGGACACTCCGGGCGCCCTGGTCAGCAGTTGTCTTACTCATTTGAGGCACTCTGAACTGCAGACTCACGTTCCTTCGGTCCTGCATCCAGGGTTAGTCCAAAACACAATAACATAATAAATTATTAGATTTATACAGCCTTAGCTGTCTTAGTTCTGACTTTGGTCTCCAAAATGGAGCCCTAGGTCGAACCGACGCCTACTGTTCCCTCGACGGGGAACGCGTCCTCACCTACTCCTCTCGGGAGAATTTACCTGATGCCAACCGCTCCTCTGGTTGGACTTTTGCCTGACGGTCCTTTGTCAGGTCTTGGATGCTGGCAGTCCTTCACCAGTTGCCTAGCAGTCCTTCGCTAGGGCTTTAATACTGGCAGTCCTTCGCCAGTTGCCTAGCAGTCCTTCGCTAGGGCTTTAATACTGACAGTCCTTCGCCAGTTGCCTAGCAGTCCTTCACTAGGGCTTGGATACTGCACACTAGAATAACTTGTTAGAAAACAAGTAAGACTTAACTTTTGACCTATGTTGCCATTATCAAAACACAAGTTAGACTTTGGTGCCTTCTGCACCAACAATCTCCCCCTTTTTAATTTATGGCAACCCTAGTTCAAAAAGTTAAGTTTAATCAAGTATGAAAAAGTTAAAGTTTTGTTCCCTCCCCCTGGAAGGGATCTCCCCCTAGATGTTTCAAAAATTTGTGGGGTAAAAAACTTGCACTTTTGAAAACCTAAGTTTTAGGTACTTTTAAAAAGTATATAAGAAATTTTTGAAACATGATTTTTGAGTACTTAAAAAGTTTGAGGCTTTTAAGTTTCAAGGTACTCAAAGATTTGAAAGTGTTAGCTTTGAAAAACTTGAGTACTTAGTTAACTTTGAAAGCTTAAGTAGATATTTTTGAAAGACTTAAATACTTAGCAAAATTTTGAAAACTTAAGTAGAAGTTTTGAAAGCTTAAGTACTTATCAAAATTTTGAAAGCTTCAGTAGAAGTTTTGAAAGCTTAAGTATTTTTCAAAATGTTAAACTTTTGAATACTTTTTGCATAAAGGATAGAGTTAAGATACTTAGCAAAATTTTGAAAACTTAAGTAGAAGTTTTGAAAGCTTACGTACTTATCAAAATTTTGAAAGCTTAAGTAGAATTTTTGAAAAGAGAATTTTTCTCTCTCCTTTCCTATCTCTCCCCCTTTGCCATATATCAAAACAAATAAATACAGCATAAATAAAGGAAATAGGTAAAATTTTTGCTGTACCGAATCAATTCATAATTAAATTTACACTAAATCAATCAATTCTCTCTGTAGGGCCTGTCTAACTCAATTAGCTACTTACTAACTGTTCCTTCGCTCAACTATCCCATTTTGTTGGGGGGTTCTAGGACATGAAAATTCATATAAATACCCATTTACCTTACAGAATTCATCAAATTTTTTATTTTTAAATTCTCCCCCGTGATCACTCCTAAGTCTTTTAATTTTAGTGTCATTTTGATTTTCAATTAGTTTACAAAATTCAATAAATAGAATTAGGGTTTCATCTTTGGTTTTTAGGAACCTAACCCAGGTAAATCTAGAGTAATCATCAACTATTACTAAGCAGTATCGGTTCCCGCTTAGTGACTTGGCTCCATGTGAATCAAATAGGTCAAGGTGCAGAAGCTCAAGTGTGGTTTGAGTTAAATCAGACTGAATTAGTTTGTGATTGGATTTGGTTTGCTTACCTTGATTACATGATTCACATTTTAGGTTTTCATTATTTTTGATGTTGGGGATACCTTTGATTAAGCCAAGTTGGGTAATTTTTGAGATGGTTCTCAAATTGGTATGTCCTAATCTTCTATGCCAGAGGTTTGATTGTTCTAATTGTGTTAACATACATTTGGGTATAATAGGAAGATTTATAGTGTATACATTGTTTTTCCTAGTGCCCTTAAGTATGATTTCTGAGTCTTGTTCATTTTTAATTAGGCAGTTGGAACTGTTGAAAGTAACTTTATAACCAGAATCACATAACTGACTTATGCTAAGCAAGTTAAAATTAAAGTTTTCAACCAATAGAACTTTCTTAATAATGAAATCAGATTTAAGCTCAATGTTACCTGACCCAATTACCTTTAGTGTGGCATTATTGCCAAATGCCACTGAGCCTAGGTTTTTGAGTTTGAGCTTGGTGAACTTCAATTTATCTCCAGTCATGTGTCTGGAGCAACCGCTATCCAACATCCATTGGTCCAAATCTTTATGTTCCTACGCATAAAGAATTTTCTTGATTTGGATCCAATTAGAATCAGGAATAGCTTAAATTGAGTTTCACTGCCTAGTCTGTCTCACCCAAATCTAGGGTTTTCAATCACGTTAACCTTATAGGTTTCGTGAGACAGGTTTAGAAAAATTATTTTGAAAAATTTTGATTAAGTTTGAAAAAAAATTTAAGAGAAGTTTTAAATCTACAAATAACTGAATTTTTGTGCTAGATTCGAATTTGACAAAAATAATTTGAATTTGAATTTCAGAAATTGGCTTCCAGGTCTTGGCGAGGCACTAGGCCTTCTTTGGCCGTAGCCTTATGGGATCATCCACCCTTTCCTTGACAAAGCCTTTTAATGAAATTTCATTTTCAAGATTATTATTTGAAAAATTTCTGGTCTAACTAGTTTGAGTTTTGGATCGGTAGCTTCGGCTAGTTTCACCAGTCTAAAGAGACCAAGTGAACTTGATCTTATTAGAATTGGTTTCCCTAACGTACTATCATCTCACCTCTACCCAATACTATGTTGTCAAATTTCAGCTAAGTTTGTTTAGTCCTTAAACTAACCTAAGTCTAAGCATGGTAAATTGCAGAAATTAAATAGACAATCAAACAAGCAATTTCAATCAAGAACTACAAATTTATCTAATAATGAAAATAGTTTTCAGTTTGGCTCCCCCTGGACTAAAGCCACGGTGATGGTTAGGCAAGATGTGAATCTTGTCCTTGGGGATCCAATACTGATTTGATCCAGTTGGTTTGTTCAGGCATAGTTTAGGTACCCATGCCTGAATTTTGCCTCTGGACTGATTCAGTACAGCCAAATACGATCTTTGTCGGGATTTGGTTCAGTAGCCAAGTCCAGATCGATTTAGAACGGACTTCTGTTTCCCAAGAATCATGTCAAGATTTTTGGAACCAGAAGTGAATCGTTCTAGGGCTGATCTAAGATCCTTAACCTGAGTTTTCAGGGAGGAGTTTTCCTTTTCAAGTTTTTCAACTTGAGTGGGAGTTCCTTCCTGAACCTTCTCGGTTGAGGGTTTAGAGTCAGCTCCCTCTTTCAGGAGTTTTACTTCCTGTCGGAGGGATTCGACCCGGAGTTTGGCTTTTGCCAAATCACGAGAAAGAAAAGAAATCAATTCGGTTAACTGTAATCTGTTAAAACCAGTTACCTTTATTTCTCCGTCTTCTATGAATGTCAGCTCGCCGTCCTCTTGTTCTGATTCTGACTCGGTCTCGACTGAGGCGGTCAGAGCTAGGAGATTGGACTGGGGTGCCTCTGTCTCTTCTTCAGAGGAAGACTCGTCCCAGGTTGCTTAGAGCGCCTTCTTTCTTTTCGTCTTCTTGGACTCTTTCAGATTTGGACACTCTGTCTTGTAGTGGCCCTTCTTCTTGCACTCGTAGCAGGTTACATTAGGCTTGTTCGTGGGTTCGGCTGGTTCGTCTTTTCTTCGGCCGGTTTTTCGTTTGTTGGTTCGGTTCTTCAGCTCCTTGTAGTAGCTTCGAGCGAGCCGGACCAGTTTAGTTTGATCTCCTTCTTCATCTTCTGAGTCTGTGTCAGACTCGGGTTCAGGTTCAGTTTTCTTCTTCGTTGTCTTTAGATTTTTACCTGCAATGAAAGCGATACCTTTTTCGACCGAATTGGTGTTAGTCTGTTCGTGCAGTTCTAGTTCAGAAAATAATTCATCTAGTTTTATTTTAGAAAGATCTCTAGAGACCTTGTATGCATCTACCATAGATGCCCACAAGGTGTTTCTAGGAAAGGCGTTTAGAGTATACCTTATCAGGTCACGGTTTTCAACCTTGTGACCTATTGAGTGAAGACCGTTCATTACCTCCTGGATTCGTGCGTGGAGCTGGGCAGCTGTTTCGTTGTCGGCCATCTTGATAGTGTAGAGTTTATTCAGTAACAGATCCCTTTTGCTGATCCTGGTGTCCGAAGTCCCTTCGTGCAGCTCGATCAGTTTTGTCCATAGCTCTTTTGCACTGTTGAAGGGGCCCACTCGGTTCAGCTCTTCCTTTGTCAGCCCGCATTGTAGGGTTTGTGTTGCTTTTGCGTCGGCTTCTATCTTGCGCTTTAGAGTGTTGTCCCACTCCGAGTAGCTTTGTGGAAGTCCTTCTGCATTTCGGGGGATCTCCAGACCGGACTGGATAATGATCCACATGTCCACCTGAGTTTTCAGGTGGACCTCCATGCGACTTTTCCAGTAGGAAAAGTCTTCTCCACTGAAGAGTGGAGGTCTAGCGGTGTTGAATCCCTCTTGCATAGACATTTGTTCTGTAAGAGAAAATTTTACAAAAAAAGTGTCCCAAGACTTGGTCTTGGATTAGCAGTGCGGGATAAAGATAATAATAAAAAAAAATTAATTAAATTCGAAAAAAAATCCGAAAAAAAATATTTCAAACTGGTGGTTGCACCAAGTTTGAATTCCCCGCTCTGATACCACTTGTTGGATCGAGAAAACCGATAGAGGGGGGTGAATATCGGAAAACTTTCGAATTTGAGTAAGAGTAGGTACGCACCGGAAATTTAAGAAAAGACACAGAGACGCAATCGATTTACTTGGTTCGGAGCCTGTGTCGACTCCTACTCCAAGGCCCACGGTCGTTGACCGTTTACTTTGGGCAATTCTATATTTGGCGCAAATAAGTTACACAATTTGATTTACAAGATTAAATGCAATAAAATATTAAATAAAAATTACGCTCTTCTTTTTACCGACGTCCGGAGTAGGTCGACTCTTTCGGGGCAGCAGGACGTCGTCAGCTCGAGGTGAAGCATTTCCGGAGCAAGGCGCGAGCGTAGAAGAACTTTGAGACGTTGGAAGAAGTGATGCCGGAAGCCTGGGGTCGAGGGCCCTTTATATAGGGCTAGGCGGCGCCCGGGACGTCGGGGGCGCCCCCCACGTGGCTTTTGATCCGCACAAACCTCGGTCGCGTCTGATCCTCTGGATCCGCTTTGACCGGGGCGCCCGGGTCGTTCGGGGCGCCCGGATTGACCGGGTCAAGCCTTATCTCTTGGCTTCGAAGGCTTCTGGTTCGATGTACGAGCCTGGGGGCGCCCGCAGAGCAGGGGGCGCCCGGGAGCAGAGGGGGCGCCCGGAAGCACGGGGGCGCTCGCATCTTGTACTGTCGAAGCGCACTTTTTGATTGTGTGTTTGGTGTTCACCTTGGGGGCGCCCGGGACACTTCGGGCGCCCTGATCAGCAGTTGCCTTACTCCTTTGAGGCACTCTGAGCTGCAGACTCACGTTCCTTCGGTCCTGCATCCAGGGTTAGTCCAAAACACAATAACATAATAAATTATTAGATTTATACAGCCTTAGCTGTCTTGGTTCTGACTTTGGTCTCCAAAATGGAGCCCTAGATCGAACCGATGCCTACTGTTCCCTCGACGGAGAACGCGTCCTCACCTACTCCTCTCGGGAGAATTTACCTGATGCCAACCGCTCCTCTGGTTGGACTTTTGCCTGACGGTCCTTTGTCAGGTCTTGGATGCTGGCAGTCCTTCGCCAGTTGCCTAGCAGTCCTTCGCTAGGCCTTTAATACTGGCAGTCCTTCGCCAGTTGCCTAGCAGTCCTTCGCTAGGACTTTAATACTGGCAATCCTTCGCCAGTTGCCTAGCAGTCCTTCGCTAGGACTTTAATACTGGCAATCCTTCGCCAGTTGCCTAGCAGTCCTTCGCTAGGGCTTTAATACTGACAGTCCTTCGCCAGTTGCCTAGCAGTCCTTCGCTAGGGCTTGGATATTGCACACTAGAATAACTTGTTAGAAAACAAGTAAGACTTAACTTTTGACCTATGTTGCCATTATCAAAACACAAGTTAGACTTTGGTGCCTTCTGCACCAACAACAATATCCCAATTATTGATTCTTTCAATCCCAAATGATTATAAACAATGTGTACTAGCCCCCATACACTTATTTTTCATCATTTGGACACATACCAACTGCTGATACAAAATTCAGGCTTGACCAGTCGACTGCCCCCCAGGGCAGTCGACTGATACTCTGAAAATCAGAATTTTCAGCCTTTCTGATGAAATTCAGAAATGCGCCAAAAATTTCACAAATCTCCAAAATTTTCCAAATTTTGTGGAGACATTTGTGGTACCCATACCTACTTGGGAAAAATACATTCCAAAATGTATTTATCATCATTCCCAAGTTTGGCACAAAACTCAAAACTAGCAAAAAGGTTCACTCAAACCTTAACCAAAAGTCCTAGTTTTGGTTTCCCCTTGATATCTCTGCCCATACTAATCCATAATGCATCCCTAGGATTGATTTATATGGCAATTGCACATCAAAAACCAGCTTTCATGCTATATGACCCCAATGTCATATTTCTATGCATGAAACTCAAAAACACCGTGCCAAAACCCAAGAATTGAGACTCAAGTTCGTCTCCAATTCTTTTGGCACATCCTATGGTTCATCTAGACCTCTAGGAGGAACCCTCTAAAGATTCATTCACCATATATCCCAAAGGCTCCTAGAGCTCCCTCTTGAGCTCTTAGCCCAAGCCACCTCCCTAGGTGACTCAACCCACACTAAGCCACACCGGTGTGCCCCCGGTGTTTCTTGGCCTACAAAATGGACTTTCTTAACCTTGGACACCTTGTCCTTGGTTAAGTCACCCTTTCTACCTTTTGATGACACCCACTTACCATCCTTGGACTTACCCTCCTTGCCATGATTATATGCTTCCCCAGCATATTTCTTTTCTTCTACCTTGGAGGTCTTAGACCGGTATCCCAAACCCGATCTATCATAATTGGGTTTTAAGCTCCCCAACACCATGTCTAGACCCTTTGATCCAACCGTGAACCTTTCTAGGTGTTGGGACCGGGTGCATGTCGACAAGGATACGAGTTCGTAAAATTTAAAATTTTTACGTGCAGCGGAAGAGTTTGCATAAAATAATTTCCTAAATTATTTTAACTTCGTATCTAGCATGCAACCTTATAGTGTATCGACATAATCATAAAATAAATATTTGCGAAAAAGTAAACTAATTTACCAAGTACCTCGCGTAACTTGAAGAAAGGGACGAGATCCAACCGTAGCGTCCCTTGGAAGCTTCGCCTCTATTCGCGTCCACGCCGAGTTCTCTTCGGGATGACTTCGCAAAGTCACGAGTTTTGTGCCGATGAGAACTACTAGATTCTCGGAAGGCACAACTAGAAGGATAAGAGAAAATAATGAAAAACTAACCAACGAAGTAACGGAATCAAATTCCGGGAAGAGAGGAATCGCTATCCGCTTCTTCTTCTTCGCGTTCGGGTTCTCCTTCTTCTTCTTGAAGCTCACGCCAACCTCAACTAAGGGAGGAGTTGCGCCGGCCCTAAGTCACCAAGTGGGCGCCGGCCCTAGGCTCCAAGTGGGCGCCGGCCCTAGGCAAGAGAGGGAGAGGGAGAAGAGAAGATAAGAGATTAAGAGAGAGAGAGAGATCTTAATCAACAATTGATTAGATTAGGAATAAAGGCTTCCCCTTGGTTCCTTATATAGTAGCAACTCCTTTGCTAAGTCTCCCTCTAAACCGAATTAACGGAATTAGTTATAAGAAATTTATCTTATAAATTTTCTTATTAATTATTCCGTTTAAACCGAGTCTTTATTATAAACCAATTTATAATAAAACTAATTCTTTTCTCTCTTTAAATTATGGAATAAATTTTTATAAGAAATTTATAAACTTTCTTATTATGATAAAATCAATTCATAATTGATTTTATAAAATTAAAATAAACCAATTCATGGATTATTTTAACTTCCATAAAAAGAATAAATTTCTATAAATTTATTTATATAAATTTTCTTTATACAAATTTATTTATCCATAATTTATAAAATAAACCGCGCTAGATTTATTTTATTAATTAAACCAAAATTAATTGGTTTTCTCCTCTTATTGTGGCCGGCCACCAAAGGGGGTTTTGACACCCTCTTTGGCCAGCCAAACCAACTTGAACCGCCGCGAATTAAACTCATTTAATTCGCCCAAAAAGCCTTCAAAAGACTTAGCCATTTTTAGCTTCCATTGCGCCTCTGATTAACTCAGATTCGACTTATTTCTCTTGATCGGAAAATCCAATTTTCAACTCGTTTTAAATCCCTCGGATTACTCGTATTGCGTGTGACTAAATAGGCTTTCGATTTATGTTGGCCGTCTATAATTAACCCATTAATTATAGAACGATCATGAGTGGCACCTAGTAGTACATCATGATCCCCAATTAATCGAAAGATCAACGGTTTGACCCCAGAAGAAATTATTCTGAAACCCTTCAGCAGCTCTAATGAATCGTGCCTCATTCCCTTCACCACCTTATACCCACTTGGTTCAGGACACGGTCTATGGTGTCAGTCCCCACTAGGCTGACTACGTCACACCTAGCCTAAGTAATGTCTTATTCGTCCTTTGGATTTCTAATTACTCTCATGTATTTTAGAGACTCTCACTCTAAACATGATATGCTCTGGCCAGAGGCTTTGAGTAACAATCCGACGATAGGCCTGGGTATACATCTCCTCGCAAGGAGTGGTGAATCCTTTGTAGGTTGTTCAAACATCTTCGGGCACTTCGGCTTATACCCGATCATCCTGGGTCCACACCTCCTTGGAGATGCTTGCTTAAGATGTCAAAGTATAAGTCTCCATGACCAAGATGACTTGAACACCGCAAGTCAAAGGAACATCGCACTTAAGCCGCAGTAAGATCTTCATTGACATATCTACATGTAGATTCCCATATGAAGTCTTACAGCTAGTCACTCCAATGAACTAGTTCCCTTAACTAGCATCCATGTTTATCTCCGGACATCCCAATGTCACCAGCCAATGAGAATCAGCTGATTAGAGAATAACCCATGCTAGTCTCAACAGAATTGATAGTGTCCGTTTTTATCAATTCATCGACTAGGGATATTTTCAATACTTCACATTTGCGCATTTAGAGATAATCACTAGTTGTGATCTCATCACAAATTCTCTTATGCTGTGAGTTGTATTGCGGACATTCAGTAGATGAGTTTAAGATCCCAATCAAATACACAAGCATGTATACTCAAATAGTGAATTATCATTTATTAATATAAATGTTTTACAATCATAAGGCGATTGCCTTAGGACACTTCTCTCATATCACTAACACTAGGGTCTTTTCTAGTTTATCAAGTCTTGCTCTCAAGGCTTGATTTTCCCTTTCTAACCCTTTAACCTTAGTGTCACTAAATCTATTTCGCCCATTCCTAGACTTACCCATTTTTCTTGGCACACTCCTTCCCTTCTTGGGATTAGTGCCATGATCCTTAGGTCTAGTGGTCTTGGGTTGATCATGATGCATGCTTTTCCTAGGGTTTTGATCTACCTTGTTAACCCTAGTCCTATCGTTAAATCTAAAACAATGACTTTGCACAAATAAGCAGTTTTCATTAATCGTAGCATGCATGAAAGGATATTTAACATGATTTTTAATGTGCAAGGAGGAACTTGAAATTGAATTACATTTTGGCTTAAGGTTAGGAGTTACCTTCCTTACCTTTGGAGTTCCTCCTTGATGTGAGCTTTTTTTCTTTCTCTCCTCCTCCCATCTTCTTAGATGCTCCATTTTCTTGAGCTTTCCACTCATTGGGCATTTCGTGTGGTAGTGTCCTAGCTCACCACACGTGAAGCATCTGATTCTCTTTCGTTTAGCTTGGACTTCTTTGTTCCTACAATCCATGTTAGAACTAGAAGAATTTGAAATGAGTTAGGGCTTTACCTCCTTTTTACCTAGTGGACACTTGTCTTTGTAGTACCCCTTTTTATTGCACCCAAAGCATGTGATGTGGTCCTTGGCTCTTGCTTTGGTGGAGGTAGAGGTGGAGACTAGGTTGACTTCTTCTTCAACCTTGGATGAAGTGGATGTCTCCTCTTGTTCCAGTATAGACAAAGGTCTCTCCTCCCCCTCAATCCTTGAAATCGATACCTCCTCTTCTTCTCTTGAGGAGGTTGATGATCTCTCACTTTCTTCTTCCACTTCAATTGATGAGATGGTCGATTCTTCTCCTTTTTCTTCTTCTTGAACCATTTGACACATCTCTTTGGACTCTTAAGATCGTGTAGGTTTCTTATGAATTTCTTTCACTTTGCTCCACAATTCATATGCATTTTGATATTTACCTACACAACTCAAAACATTATTAGGCAAAAGATTAACTAAAATTGTCATTACCTTTTCGTTTGCCTTGAATTGATCTTGTTTTTCTTGATTCCAATTTCTAGGCCTAAGTCTCTTTCCGTGTTTATCCCTTGGAATCTCATATGGCTCTTCAAGCGCGATCCAACATGCTCACTCCATCCCGAACCAAGTCTCGATTCTCCCCCTCCAAAAGTTGAAGTCCTCATGATCGTAGGGCGGTGGAGTGTAGATGTCTTCTTCCAACTTATCTTCCATGATTCTTCTTCCTCTAGCGAGTGCTCCCTCTGCGGTTAGTCCGATCAAGAGCGGTCATTCGCTCTGATACCAATTGTTGGATCGATTTCGGTGTGCTAGAGGGGGGTGAATATCACTCTTTCGTTATTTTGATCTCTACAAAGTCGTTAGCGCAGCGGAAACAATAATATACAAAGTAAATAAGAAATAAAACAATGCTAACAACCTGATTTACTTGGTATCCACCCCGGTCGGGTGACTAATCCAAGAATCCGTCGGTGGATCAACCCCCGGATAACCTCCAGCTTGATCTGTCGCTCCTTGTGGGTGGAGAAACCTCACCACAGTACTTTGAACGCTCTCTGATCACAATACACTACTAACTCACTTTTCCCAAGCAAGTTTCGTCAAGAATCTCAGTCACCACGAAGTCCTCTTTAAATAGGACTCGGGCTGAAACCCTCGCTACCAGTCGACTGCCCCAAAGGCAGTCGACTGGTGCCACTAAAATTCAACCGTTGCACCCCAACGTTCGAATTCTCAGCCAACTCACCATCCACCTACTAGTCGACTGCCCCCAGGGCAGTCGACTGGTCCCAGGCTGAGACCCTTCTGTGAGTTTCACCTAAAGTTACCCTTCCCGAGTACATTTCACTTCGCACTCGAACCCTAGAATTTCCCGAGTACAATCACACAGTACTCGTACCCTCACGACTCGACTGACTCCTCATTCGCAGCCTCGACTATTACCTTCGTGCCCTCTTCATCTTCGGCTTCCATCCCTCGGATGCACGCAAGCCTCCAACCTGCCTCCATGCCATCCTTCACGTATGCCTCGAAGTCCGCGCTCATCAGCTCATCGTCCCTGCTCTCCAAGGTCCCTCGGGTGCACACAAGCCTTCAGCTTATCTTCATGCCACCCTTCACCGTACCGAGACCGTCCAACCAAGTCCATATGTGTAACCTGTACAACTTGCACACTCAACATACACATATAAAAATACAAGGATAAACCTAACTTAAACCCTTTGCCCAAACATCAAAACACTTAGTCACTCCGGACCACAAATTGCCTCAACAGCAAGCTAGCTACCTGTTCGAATTTAAGACCTCATAAATAGACTTCATGCAATTGGACAATAAATCGAAAACTATGATGTTATAAGGTATACTCTACAAGTTTTTTCTAGGAATATGTTATGGGTATCAATGGTAGATGCCTATAAGATTTTTAAGGATCTTTCAATTATTAGGTTATATGAATTATTTTTCGAATTTGACTTACACGAATATACTAATGCATGTTGAGTTGAGAAAGGTATTTCCTTGTTGGCAAGAAAATTCAAGACTATGAAGTCAAAATCCAAGCCTAGAACCAAACTCTAATTCTAAGACGAATCAGATTTAGAAGACGATAAGGAGATCACCTCCGAACTAGTCAACTTAGTTAGGTAAATGCTAAAGAAAAAGAAGATGATCCAATCAAAGGTCCCGAAGGCAATGTAGTCCGAGTCATTGAAAGAGTCGGACGAAGAAGAACATGTTGGTGCAATCTTGGTTAGGTCAGGGTTGACCTAGTTTGACAAAGCTCAGGTGAGCTTGAGTCTAGCAAGCTCGGGTGAGCTTGAGGTGTATGTTTCGATGTTTGACATTGATGTTTGAATTTGATAATTATGTTTGAATGTCGTATGGTGTCAAGTGGGTCAAGGTTGACTGGAGACTTGACTAGGTGAAGTCCAGGTGGATCGGGGAGATCGTGCGCTGGCATGGGAAAAGACCTAGTGGGACTAGGCACACCTAGTGGGACTAGGTGAAGTCCAGGTGGATCGGGGAGATCGCACGCTGGCATGGAAAAAGACCTAGTGGGACTAGGCACACCTAGTGGGACTAGGTGAAGTCCAGGTGGATCGGGGAGATCGCACGCTGGCATGGAAAAAGACCTAGTGGGACTAGGTGAAGTCCAGGTGGATCGGGGAGATCGCACGCTGGCATGGGAGAAGACCTAGTGGGACTAGGTGAAGTCCAGATGGATCGGGGAGATCACATGCTGGCAAGGTGGAAGTCTACCGAGAGACTAGACCTAACTCGAGTGTTAGGCAAACCTGGTGGGGAATCAGGTTAAGTCCTAGTTGGGAACTAGGCAGAAGAAGTCCAGGTTGGTCAAAGGGGTTGACCGTAAAATCGAGGTTGGTCAAAGGGGTTGACCGTGAACACAAGTTAGGTTGGTCTCAATCGATTGGGTGATCGATTGGGTTGTTGTCTCGCGAAAACAAGAAGGATTTTAATCAATTGGGTAATTGATTAAGAAGGATGGTAATCAATTAGGTAATTGATTAAGGAGGATCTTAATCAATTAGGTAATTGATTAAGGAGAAAGTGAATCGATTGGGTAATCGATTAAGAGAGTTTGTTGCGAGAACAGAAGGTGGCTGAATCGATTGGGTAATCGATTCAGCCTTCTCTTAATCGATTGGTCAATCAATTAAGGGCAGTCTTAATCGATTGGCTAATCGATTCAGGTTCAAAAACTAGCCGTTGAACGGCTAGTATGACGTGGTAATCGATTGGGTAATCGATTAGGGAACCCTAGGCGTCGGGTATAAGGGTTTTCACGCAGGTTTTGAGCCACAACTCTTCTCCCCTTTTTCCTCCTTCATTGGTGCCATCTCAAGGGAAGTCTTGGAGGTTTTTGCTGCTGTATTTCCAAGGTTCTAGAGGCAACCACAAGCTTGAAGATAGCAAGGAAAGCAAAGAGAGTTTATTCATTGTAAATCTTGTAAGATTTCATTTTGTGTTTGCTTTGATTCTTGTTGTATCTTTGTGAAAGCTTGTAAGAGGTTTCTCCACCTCAAGAAGGAGATCTTTCATAGTGTATGAGAGAGTGAGGAGAGTGGATCCTTGGATTAGTCACCCGACCGGGGTGGATACCAAGTAAATCCTTTGTGTTAGCGTTTGCTCGAGTCTTCCGCCGCGACAAATCATCACGGAGCAAATCAGAGCTAATCACCCCCCCTCTAGCTCGCCAATCGGTCCCAACAAGTGGTATCAGAGCAAGGTTGCTCTTCATTGGACTCATCGCCAAGAGGGCAAGAGCTAGAGGAAGAAGAAGAAGTTGGAAGAAACCCTAAATTCAAGAAATCATCATCAAAAGGGTTCAACTTCAAAAATGGAGTTTGGCTATGACACAAGGGCACCTCCACCATTCGACAAGGCAAATTTCAATCTTTGGAAGTCAAAGATTGAAAATTTCTTCATGATGGAGATAGAGCAATGGTTTGCTCTAATGGAGGGTTTTGAAGCTCCAACAAGCACAAAAGGGAAGCTCCTCAAGAAAAGCAAATGGAATAAGGAGCAAATCAAGAGATGCGAGGCCAACAACAAAGTGACCAAGTTATTGGTCAACCTATTGCCAAGCACCATCTTGGACAAGATTGGAGAATTCAAAGACGCCAAAGAGCTTTGGAGCACATTGCCAAGGCTTCATGAAGATCCCTCCACTGTACCAAGTCAAGAAAAATCCGAAGAGGAAGATTCATCAAGTGAAGAGGACTCGGAAGTTGAGAGGTGCTCAACATCCGAAGACGAAGCTCAAGAAGCCTCCACTTCAAGGGTTGAAGAGGAGCAAAATGTTCCATTGGCATCGGATCAAAGAAAAGCGTCAACATTTTCATCTGAGGTCAATGAAGAAGAGGAGGAAAAAGAAGAAGCCTCCACCTCTAGGATTGAGGGGGAGCAAAGGTCATTAACTCCGGAAGAAGAAGAAGTATCTACTTCCGGATCAAGTGAAGAGTCATGCCATACCCCTACAAGCAAAGGTATAAAAATTTCAAGTTGTAAGAATAAAAATCATATCATTTGTTTTGAGTGTAGGGAAAGAGGACACTATAAGAGTAAGTGTCCAAAATTGGTCAAGAAGAAGGTGCTAGTGGCACCCAAGACCAAAGAGAAGCCAAAGGAGGTCGGCCCCGTGGCAAAGAAGGATAAGAAGCACATTGTGTGCTTCTCATGCAAAGAAAAGGGACATTATCGAAATCAATGTCCAAAGGGAAGAATTCCACCAAGGCTAAAGGAGGAGCTCAAGTCAAGGGGGAGCCTCCAAGAATAACACTAAGGTACCATTAGGTAATGGTACTTATTTAAATCATGATAATATGCATGCTAAAAATAATTATTATCATTTCAATGCTATTTATCATGAAAATAGGAGGTATGAGAAACCAAAAGAAAAATATAGAGCCTTTCATGCTAGGTCTACCACAACCAAGGATAGGGAAGATTTTAGATCATCTAAGGATAGACCTACCTAATCCAAGGCCAAAAAGAAAAATTACCAAGGCTATATTAGAAAACCAAGCCTTGAGGAGGTAATGATTGAAAATCAAGTTTTGAGGTCAAAACTTGATAAATTAGAAAAATCCCTCAAAAGAATAGAAAATCTATTTAAGGGATCTAAGGATCAAAACCTAGATTTAGGAGGAGGGTTGCGTTAGGTTGCCAGCCAGCGTAAAAAAACTATGGCAAATACTCAATGAATGGATCCATTAAAGTATTATGCTAATGCTAGGATGTTCCCCGGAAGGAACGCGTTGCAGGGTCCGACTGTAACGTCTCGGCAAGGACCGCTACATCTCCAGAACCCGGGTGTAGTGCTAAATATGCAAGGGTTCGCGTTGCAGGGTCCGACTGTAACGTCTCGGCAAGGACCGCTACATCTCCATGAGAACTTGGGTGTAGTGTTAAATAGGCAAGAGTTCTCACACCATAGGTGGACTAAGAATAAACATTATAAGAAAAGTAATAGTCTCAGATTTGGAACATGGAATATAGGAACTCTCACTGGTAAAACAATGGAGGTAGTAGATACAATGATTAGGAGAAAAATTAGTATTTTGTGTGTGCAAGAGACAAAATGGGTAGGTGAGAAGGCAAAAATGATAGAGAACTCGGGTTTTAAGTTATGGTATACAGGAAAGAGTAAAATAAGAAATGGAGTGGGTATTTTTGTAGATAGTTCTTTAAAAGATGAAGTTGTTGGTGTAGTTAGAAAGGGGGATAGAATTATAGCTCTCAAGATAGTAGTGGCGAAAGAAGTTGTGAACGTAATTAGCATATATGCACCTCAAGTAGGATTAGATGAAGAAACTAAATCAAGATTTTGGAGCGATTTAGATGAGGTATTACAAAACATTCCGCCAAATGAAATGATTTTAATAGGAGGCGATCTAAATGGACATGTCGGAGCGAAAAATGAAGAATATGAGAGAGTACATGGGGGTTATGGGTTTGGAACAAGAAATGAAGAAGGAAAAACTATATTGGATTTTGCGATAGCATATGACCTTATACTAGCTAATACATTTTTTAAGAAAAAAGAAGAACACTTGATCACATTCAAAAGTGGGAATAATAAATCACAAATTGATTATTTTATGGTTAGGAAGAGAGATAGGAAGATTTGTAAAGATTGTAAGGTTATCCCTGGAGAAAGCTTAACTACCCAACATAGATTAGTAGTGTTAGATATACGCCTTAGTTATAATATCAATAGAGGAAAAATATACACGACTCCTAGAATTAAGTGGTGGAAGTTAAAGGATGGGAAGCAAAACATATTGAAGGAGAAGGTAGGAATACAAGCATTAGATGAAATATATAGCGACTCTAATACGACATGGGATAAGATGGTATCAAAGTTGAAAATAGTAGCTAAGGATGTACTCGGTGAGTCAAAGGGGCATGCACCACCAAGGAAGGAATCTTGGTGGTGGAATGAGAAAGTACAAGAGAAAGTGAAAGAAAAACGAATAGCTTATAAGGAATTATATATTTGTAAGAACGAGGAAAACTTAAAAAAATATACAATAGCCAAGAAAGAGGCTAAGAAAGCAGTGAATGAAGTAAAAAATAAAACTTTTGAACGATTATATCAAAATTTAGATACAAAAGAAGGGGAAAGAGACATTTATAAAATAGCTAAAGCAAGAGAAAGGAAAACAAGAGACCTTAGTCAAATAAGATGTATTAAAGATGAATGCGATAGAGTACTAGTAAATGATAGCGAAATAAAAGAGCGGTGGAAGATTTACTTTCATCAACTTTTTAATGAAAGTTTAGGGGACCAACTTGACTTAGGCAATTTAAGTATTTCAAATGAGTATAGAAATTTTAATTTTCATCGGAGAATTCAAACTTCAGAAGTAGAACAAGCTTTGAAAGGGATGCAAAATGGAAAGGCCGTGGGACCGGATGATATCCCAATAGAGGTATGGAAATGTTTAGGGAAAAAAGGTATTGAATGGCTTACAAAATTATTTAATTTAATATTGAAAACAAAAAAATGCCTAATCAATGGAGGGTAAGTAGTCTAGTTCCCTTATATAAGAACAAAGGAGACATACAAAATTGTGCAAACTATAGGGGTATTAAATTAATGAGTCATACCATGAAGCTTTGGGAAAGAGTAATAGAAAAAAGATTGAGGAAGGAGACCACGGTAACCGAAAATCAATTTGGGTTCATGCCTGGAAGGTCGACAATAGAAGCTATACATCTTCTTAGGCAATTAATTGAAAAATATCGGGAGCAAAAGAAAGATCTACACATGGTATTTATTGATTTAGAAAAAGCTTATGATAGGGTACCAAGAGAAATTATATGGAGAATTCTAGAAAAGAGAGGCGTTAGCGTAACATATATTGACCTAATTAAAGATATGTATGAAGATGTAACGACTAGAGTGAAGACTTCAGGTGGATTGACTGAAGCATTTCCAATAAGGATAGGGTTACATCAAGGATCAGCTTTAAGTCCCTATCTTTTTACACTAATCATGGATGAACTCACTAGGCACATTCAAGATACAGTGCCATGGTGCATGTTGTTTGCAGATGATATTGTTTTGATAGATGAGACACGTGAAGGAGTAAATGCTAAACTAGAATCTTGGCGGGAAACTCTAGAAATGAAAGGTTTTAGGCTTAGTAGAGTAAAGACTGAATATATGGAATTTAAGTTTAGCAATGCTAGACGTAGTGAAACAATTGTTAAGATAGGAGATGATGAGCTGTCTAAAATCGAGAACTTTAAGTATTTAGGATCGTTCTTGCAAAGTGATGGAGGAATTGAGAGAGATGTCTTACATAGAATACAAGCAGGATGGTTGAAATGGAGATTAGCATCGGGTGTCTTATGTGATCGTAAAGTACCTCTAAAACTTAAAGGGAAGTTCTACAAAACGGCAGTTAGACCTGCTATGTTATATGGTGCTGAATGTTGGGCTATGACTCGAGCACATGAGCAAAAGATGAAAGTTGCAGAGATGAGGATGTTAAGGTGGATGTGTGGACATACGAGGATGGATAGAATAAGGAATGAGAGTATTAGAGAGAAAGTCGGAGTTGCATCTATTGAAGAAAAACTTCGGGAGACACGTTTGAGATGGTACGGACATGTACTTAGAAGACCAATAAATGCCCCTGTTAGACGATGTGAAACTATGATAAATACGCACATTAAAAGAGGGAGAGGAAGACCAAAAAAGACTTGGTTGGCAACAATAAAACAAGATAAATTTTATTTAAATCTAGATGATGATATAGTAGGGGATAGAACTCAATGGCGTAAAAGGATCCATATAGCCGACCCCACCTAGTGGGATAAGGCTTTGTTGTTGTTGTTGTTGTTGTAAGGATCAAAACCTAGATTTAGGAAATCAAGGACCCTCTAGGAGCAAGAAAGGTTTGGGGTACAAACCTAAGACTAAGGATGATGGTCCATCCTATCATAGAGTTCCATATAAATATGGAACTAAATCTAGGTCTAGGAGTCAAGTCAAGGTCGCAAGGGAAGCCATCCCTAGAGTTGACCAAGACAAGACAAAGGTGACTAAGGCTTCGGAGAAGCCTAAGAAAGTCTTTAGGAAGGTATCAAGGGAAGTCATCCCTAGTGAATACCTAGAACACCCAAGGAGCACCAATAGGTTTTGGATTCCTAAGAGTGTGTTCGCCACACCCTAGATAGGTCTAGGGAGTGTCAACTCTAATTGGAAGGGTAGTTAACCCAACCTTGATGAAGTTGGCACTTTGGGCCATTTTCAAGGACTTATTACCCTTGAAAATGAAGGAGTTATTTATTTACTCTAGAGAGGAGTAAATTTGTGCCAAACTATATTTTTGTAGGATTAAACTTAATAAAAGTTGGCACAACTAGGATAGAATCCAAAGATAAGCCAAGTTGGGGAGTTTTGGCATTATCTTGCAAATTAGGGCAAAGTTAGGATTATCAATGGCTTAGCGATGAGTTATTGATACTTAGATAGGAAATCTAGGTATATTCTTTTATGACACTATGCCATGTTTTGAATGTCATATCCCATGCCATGACATCATATTTCATCATTCATATTTTATTATGAAAATATTACATGTCATGTCATACATGCATCATCTAGTTATAATTTCTTTTGAAAATCCTAATATGATGCATGTCATAGTCATTAATCATGAATAAATCAATTTTTATTGAACTTAAGGACATTGGCATTAATTGACATCCTAGGTGGATGATCAAAGCTTATAATGTCTAGATAGAAATGCATGAACCCTTAGTTTAGGGAGAATATGACTTTTACATCTCACTAAGACCATAAGTTGACTTGTGTGTATTTTTGAGACACATTAGAAACAAGTGAGATGTTAGGATGATGAACAAAACTCAAGGTGTTGACAAAGTACATCATATTGAGTTTTAGATTCGTCAAAACATGAAGTTCAATGAACTCCAATCATTGGGAAAGCTAATGTACAAGTCATGTGCATTTAGCCCAAGGAACATGGTTGGATATTGTTTTTGAAAAATATTTTAAAACTATCTTGGAAAACCTTGGTAAAGACTATCTTTTGATAGATCTCATCATTGATGAATTGGATACAAAATATAGTGAAACATTGAAGTATTTCAATGGTTTCCAATTTTGTGTCAATCTTTGAAAAAGAAAGGTATTTTCATAGAAAATTATTTTTCCTTGATAGTATATGGTATAAATAATGTCTACACAAAATTTTAGAATTTTTCGAATTTTGTAGAATTATTTAGGGGTTTCTGAATTTCGGATCTGAAATTGTTTTCAGATTTCAGAAACTCCCAATCAATCAGGTGATCGATTGGGACCATAGCCAATCGATTGGTTAATCGATTGGTCGATCTTTTTGCGAGCACAGAAGCTCGCGTAATCGATCATTTGATCGATTACAGTCAGCCGTAATCGATTCGTTGATCGATTAAGGCTAGTTTAATCGATTGGTTCCCAACACCAATCGATTGGTGAGACTGAAAATGTCTATTTTCAGTCCAATAACCCATTTTTGAGTAACCTAACAATCCCTAGACCCTAGACTTACTTTTATAAGTATATTTGGGTAAATTTCATTGTGAAATCAAAAAGGGAAATGGTTTGGTGAACATTTAAGGGTTAAGGAGAGGTTTTGGTTCAAGTTTTGAATCCCAAAATCTAAATCACCTCAAGTTGAGTTTTCCTAATGGTTTAGAAACTCAAAAATCATTGTTGGTGCAATGATAGAGGTTTAGAGCATGTTTTGAGAGGGAGGTCTTCCTTAACAACATGTGGTTGAATTTTTATTTTTTTGGAGATTGGGAATCTTCATGAGTGCTCAAGGTTGAGCATAGGTTCAATGAAAAGTATGGGATTTTCATTGGGTATACCTTTGACCATATAGACTCTCAGGGAGAGTGTTTGATGTGTGTCAAAGGGGGAGAAAATTGAAAGGCTAATAGGGATTAGTCTTTCTCAAACATATTGTCAAACATCAAAAAGGGGGAGATTGTTGGTGCAATCTTGGTTAGGTCAGGGTTGACCTAGTTTGACAAAGCTCAGGTGAGCTTGAGTCTAGCAAGCTCGGGTGAGCTTGAGGTGTATGTTTCGATGTTTGACATTGATGTTTGAATTTGATAATTATATTTGAATGTCGTATGGTGTCAAGTGGGTCAAGGTTGACTGGAGACTTGACTAGGTGAAGTCCAGGTGGATCGGGGAGATCGTGCGCTGGCATGGGAAAAGACCTAGTGGGACTAGGCACACCTAGTGGGACTAGGTGAAGTCCAGGTGGATCGGGGAGATCGCACGCTGGCATGGAAAAAGACCTAGTGGGACTAGGCACACCTAGTGGGACTAGGTGAAGTCCAGGTGGATCGGGGAGATCGCACGCTGGCATGGAAAAAGACCTAGTGGGACTAGGCACACCTAGTGGGACTAGGTGAAGTCCAGGTGGATCGGGGAGATCGCACGCTGGCATGGGAGAAGACCTAGTGGGACTAGGTGAAGTCCAGATGGATCGGGGAGATCACATGCTGGCAAAGTGGAAGTCTACCGAGAGACTAGACCTAACTCGAGTGTTAGGCAAACCTGGTGGGGAATCAGGTTAAGTCCTAGTTGGGAACTAGGCAGAAGAAGTCCAGGTTGGTCAAAGGGGTTGACCGTAAAATCGAGGTTGGTCAAAGGGGTTGACCGTGAACACAAGTTAGGTTGGTCTCAATCGATTGGGTGATCGATTGGGTTGTTGTCTCGCGAAAACAAAAAGGATTTTAATCAATTGGGTAATTGATTAAGAAGGATGGTAATCAATTAGGTAATTGATTAAGGAGGATCTTAATCAATTAGGTAATTGATTAAGGAGAAAGTGAATCGATTGGGTAATCGATTAAGAGAGTTTGTTGCGAGAACAGAAGGTGGCTGAATCGATTGGGTAATCGATTCAGCCTTCTCTTAATCGATTGGTCAATCGATTAAGGGCAGTCTTAATCGATTGGCTAATCGATTCAGGTTCAAAAACCAGCCGTTGAACGGCTAGTATGACGTGGTAATCGATTGGGTAATCGATTAGGGAACCCTAGGCGTCGGGTATAAGGGTTTTCACGTAGGTTTTGAGCCACAACTCTTCTCCCCTTTTTCCTCCTTCATTGGTGCCATCTCAAGGGAAGTCTTGGAGGTTTTTGCTGCTGCATTTCCAAGGTTCTAGAGGCAACCACAAGCTTGAAGATAGCAAGGAAAGCAAAGAGAGTTTATTCATTGTAAATCTTGTAAGATTTCATTTTGTGTTTGCTTTGATTCTTGTTGTATCTTTGTGAAAGCTTGTAAGAGGTTTCTCCACCTCAAGAAGGAGATCTTTCATAGTGTATGAGAGAGTGAGGAGAGTGGATCCTTGGATTAGTCACCCGACCGGGGTGGATACCAAGTAAATCCTTTGTGTTAGCGTTTGCTCGAGTATTCCGCCGCGACAAATCATCACGGAGCAAATCGGAGCTAATCACTCCCCCCCCTCTAGCTCGCCAATCGGTCCCAACAGAACAAACGCAACCGAGCTTATTAGCACTATCTGTACAAGCTCACATTGTCGAGATCGAATCTGAAGTTGAGTCCGAGTCAAGCCACGGATTCGTATCTAGTTTAGAAGGTTTTGACCCCATTGTAAGTCCTGCTTTAATTGAAAAGTTGTATAACATGATATCTTATTTGACTTGCAAATTAGCGAAGTTCAACATGGGATCAAATCACTCCAAAAAGAGGTAACAATTTTTAAGGAGGAGATTAACCTAAGTCCTTTGATTGAACCAATCCACAAAGAAACTTCAATAGTTGACTATGGGCTCCAAATACCTTGATATGATACTTAGAAAATAAAAGATCGTATACAATCGATTAGGACTCAGACACAAAGCTAAAACTCGATTTAAATTTTACTTGTCAATTGTATATCGAAATGCTAGAAATCAAGTCCACACATGCCCCTCTAAATCAAACTTGATTAATCAAGTTAGACCAAACTAATATTAGATTCCCAGGGGTTAAATTTATTGCTTAGATAAATCTTATCGAGGTTATAATATAGGGGCAGATAATAGAAAAATTATTTTTGCTATTAGATAAAGTTATATGTTTGATTGTGCATGTTTAGTTTATTTTCTGTTTAATTTAGAATAGTTAGATAAGGACTTAGATTTAACTGATACTTGGCAAATCAAATATCAGGGTGGATGACAGTATGTTAGAGAAACTTGGTCTAGGGAGTCAAGTACGATAACGCATATGGTCTACCTAGCTAAGTGGAATTAACCGGCCTCGTCACATCTAATACTATTTAGAACAAGGGTTCTCAAGAAGAAAGTTAAGTACAACTCCTTTAAAAGACTTGGTTTAGGAGTGATCGTTGCTTCGATACCCAAAAATATCCTTTGTCTCGTCACACTCTAGAAGTCAATTTTTAAAATGTGTACTTAATTAACTAATTGTTAAACCTGAAATTAACTCCCCTATAATTCAAACTAAACTCACATAAAATTAATAACCGCCACACAAAACTTATAGGATTTTCTAATTGAAAATTTATAAATTAGTACGATAGATTTAGGCCTAATCTAATATAAGTCTAAATCAATTTAAAATCCTACCTTAAACTAATTAAATCCAAATCAATTAAACCTAATTTAACCCCCCTCAATTAAACCTCAATTAACCCAAATCAATTAAACCAAAATTAATCAATTTAAATCAATTAAACCTAAATTAACCAAATCAGTTAAACTAAAATTAATAATAATTAAATAAACTCATATATATATATATATATATATATATATATATATATATAATTAAATTCATATCAATCCTAATTAATTTAACTCAATTTGACCCTAATTAATTAAACCTTAGTACTTGAGATAATTAAATTAACCTTTAATAAAATTTACTTAATTAAAATTTAATTTATTAAAAATTTAACTTAATTAAATTTAATGAATTTTATCTTAACTTAATTAAAATTAAACCATAATCAATTAAACTTAAATTAACTCAATTAAAACTTAAATAAATTTAACAAAATTAAAACTTACATAATCTTAATCAAAATTAATAAAATTAATTCAATTAAAAGTTTTTTTAAAAACTTATCTATCAATCAAATTAATTAAATTTAATATTAATAATTTAAATTATTAAAACTGAATTAATCATTAACTTAATTTGACCTAATTAATCAATTTAATCAATTCAACCTAATTAACTAATTTAGTTAAAACTTAATAGATCTAATTCAATTAAACTTAATCAAACTCATTTAATTAATCAAACATAATTATTAATCCAAAACTAATTAATTAACTAAATTAATCTGAACCTAACTAATTAAAATCTATCATAATTAATTCAAAATTTAATAAATATAATCTTAATTAATCTAATATTTATTTAATTAATCCAGTAGAATCAACTCTAAAAATAATCAATTGTATTAATCCAAATAGTCGATCATAAATCAAACTAACTTGACTTTACAATTAAAAAAACAAGATTTTGCAACAAAATCTATGATGAATTTAAAAAAAAATCATCACAAAAATTTTTTGCGATGAATTTTTGAGGAAAACTAATTGTCGTCAAATAGACGTTGCAAAATTCTATGGCAAAAAAAATGAATTTGTCACAAAAATTTGTGACCAATTCAATATTCGTCACAAAATTAGTTACAATTTTGCAACAAGAATAAATTTCGTCACAAAATCGAGTAATAAGGATTTGCGACAAAAATAATTTTCATCCCTAACTTAGCGACGAAATACGAATTTGTTACAAATTTTGCAATGAAAATAAATTTTGTCACTAAATTACAAGCTAAGAATTCGTTAATTTAGGGATGAATTCTGAAATTTATGATGAATTTAAGTATTCGTCGTAGATTTTTTGTGACAAATTCTGAAATTCCTTGCAAAATCTACGACAAATTTTGAATTCATCACAGAAATTCTGCGACGAATTTGATAATTCGTCACAAAATCTGCGACGTAGTTTTTTTGCGACGAATTCAAAATTTGTCATAAATGTTGCGACAAATTTCAAAATTCATTGTAGAATTTCTACGACGAAAACTTAAATTTGTCACCAAATCTACAATTAATAAATTTTGAATTTATCGTAAAAAATCTATAACAAATTTAATGAATTTTAGAATTCGTCATAGAAATTTGCGTCAAATTTGCAAAACTGTCCCAAAACTCTTAATTTAACTTAATCTTAATTAAAACTTAATTTAACTTAAAATTTTAACATAATTAATATTATTAATCTAAATAATTCATAATTGATAATCAACTAGTAACAAAAATTAGATATTTTCTTATATAAGGAGAATTTGCTAGATAATTTATTATTAAGATAATGCATGCTTGGACAATTTGCCAAATGTAAGCCAAAGTTTGAATTCATCTTAACAAATCTACGACGAATTTAAAGAATTTTAGAATTCGTCATAGAAGTTCTCCTTCAAATTTACAAACATGTCGCAAAACTCTTAATTTAACTTAAAATTTAAACATAATTAATATTATTAATCTTAATAATCTATAATTGATTAATTGATAATCAACTAGTAACAAAAATTAGATTTTCTATTTATATAAGGACAATTTGCTAGATAATTTATTATTATGATAATACCTGCTTGGACTATAAAGACATAATTAATTTTGTTTAAATTTTCTTAAATATTATTGATAAAATTTAAGCATGCTTCTTAGATTGAGAAAATTATATTCTGACTTTTAAATAGGATTGAAACAGAAAAGTTTGGGTGCTTGAAACTTTTTTAAAAATTAACTAATCTTAAAACTATTTTGACATTTTAGGAAAGTTTTTCAAAAATCCTCATTTTTTACTCCTAGAAGTTTACAAATGTTTTTTTTTAAATTGTTTTCAAAATTTGCATTTATTAAAGTATTTTGAAAAGAAATTTTTCAAAAATTATTTTAAAAGGGAGGTTTTCAAAAATACCTTTCAAAAGTTTTTCATGTCTCATGTATATTAAAATGATTCTGAATTATGTCTATTTTAATATTTTAAAAAGGAAAATGATATCTTTAGTGAAAAATCTCAAGGAAAAATTTAGTGAATGACGTGACATTTTATATGCAGCGATTCTCGATGGGTTCATCGTACCCCCAGGATATAGTTTGATTCGGTGCGGCAGTCGGAGGCCGCCGATGGTATTTGAGCGATAATCAAACATATATATGCAAAATACCACGTTATTTACTGAGAATTTGATTGAGTTTTTTTATTGAGGATATTATAGCTCTTTTAAATATTAACTATCTTGTTTTTTTCCCTAAATAATATTTTATATATGTTAAAAGGGGGGGAAATGATAGATTAAAAGTTAATGTAAAATATCTTTTTAATAATATGAGGATTTTCAATATGCATGCTTTCAAAATTTTCAAGGGAATTTTAATTAAGGGAGAGTATATTTGAAAACTTTTTTTTATTTTCTAATCTTATAGCTTTACATATTCTTGAAAGTTCACTTAAAATACTCACTCTATAAAATTCATTTTCTATATATATATATATAACAAATTGGTAATATATTATTTTGACTTCCTGTTGATATTTTGATGTATGACGAGGGAAAGAATATGTTAAAAGTTTTCAAGAAAAAATCTGTATTTACAAAACCTCAACAACATTAACTTCAGAGGGAGAGGTTAAGGGTAGCTTTCATAATAGTTTTTGTTTTGAATATTATTTACTTATGTTTTATAAGTTTTTTATTTGAAACTAGGTTATCATAGATAAAAAAGAGAGAGATTGTTTGTAATGGGACCGCCAGATAATCGAATTTAGTTTTGATGTTAACAAAGCTTAAAAGTTAAGACTTATTTGTAATCTAACGAGCATAACTAAGTGTGCAGGAAAATTCTAATTGAGGTTAGACAAAGAAATTCTGATCAAGTGGATTGGGCAAGAAGTCCTGGTCGAGTGGACTGGACAAAGACGTCCTGGTCAGGTGGATTGGGCTGAAATCTTAGCAGATCGAGGGTGTTGGACAGAAGTTCTAGGGGTTAAGGGCACTAGACGGAAAACTCTAGGGGTCGAGGATACCGGGCAAAAGTCTAGGCTAGTTGAGGACCAGACATCTAGCAGGAAGTCCCGAAGGTCAAGATTGAATGTTGAACAAAAGTCCAAACAGGTCTGGATGATCGGATGTTTGGCAGCAAGTAAACTCTCCTGAGAAGAGTGGATGAGGACGCGTTCTCCATTTAGGGAACAATAGGTATTGGTCCGACCTAAGATTTCACTAGAAATCTGAAAGTCAGGACCAGACAATCCAAAGACTGTCAAATCATTTCATATTGTACTTATTGTGCTAACTTTATGATGTAGGTATAAGTTTTCTATATCAAAATGGTCTAAGCGCCTAGAAGGGATCCAAGCGCCTGGGGCCGAGACACTTGGAAGGGATGCTTATGCCTAGTACAGGATAAAGTCTTGAGTGACGAAGTTTCATTAGATCAATGTTGCATTAGCTATTGAGGCACCTGGATGTGGATAAGTTGCAACGAGATTGGATCAGGATCATATCAACTCCAAAGCCTTAAAGGGGATTGAGGCTCCTGGATTAGTCTATATAAGCATCATCGACTAGCACCTCAAAATCATCATTCTCTACAACTTTCGTACTCATGTGCTGCTCCAAATTGAAGCGCCTCAGAATCATCATTCTCTACGCTAAAACTCATCTCCGACAACCAATGCTCAAGATTCTGCATTATTCGGTTGTTGGTATAAGTTATTTTACTATCTTCAATTGTATTTGATATTTGTAATCTTCGTGCATTTATTGGATTGTCAAATGAAAGCGATCAATAATCGCGGGCCTTGAACTAACAGTACAGACTATAAATTAAGTAAAACAAAGTGTGTCGGCATTGTTTCTATTGCTTGTTATTTCACTGCTTTGACTCATGTTTTCCGAAAAAGTGAAACAAGCAGCTTGCACTCCCCCCCCCCCCCCCCCCCCCCCCCCCCCTTCTCCCTTTTCTCTAGCGCTCACTTTCGATCATACGCTAAGATTTGGAAGATAAATTCCTAACTTGAAGCTAGGTGAATCAAGTCCAAATAGAGTTAGCGGAGAGCTGAAGGCTTGGCAAACAAATTTAGGTGGAGACAACTGGAGTTGCGGCTTAGCATGGATGAGTCAACTAGAGGCTAAACATCTAGACTCAATCTAAGTGTGAGTAACTTTACATTTTTTATCATACTCATTACTTGTAATAACTGTAAGGAAGCATGTTCAACGGTTCCAAGCAACCGGATGGAAATCAGGGGCGATTGGTTGATGATAACTTTCGATGAAAGGATTTCGGAGGGTCCAAGCGACTGGAGGATTCGATCGACCAGAGCAACTTCCAGGTGACCGAATAGGGTTATCAGCAATCTAAACAAGACGGTCAAGATAAAATTTGAAACCTCCCCAGGCGACCGGAGGGTCTACGGCCGATCGGAGAGGTTTGTTACAATTATCTTACGGATAGAAGTTATAGCTTCGTCAACACCTCTACAAGTGACCAAGAAGGCTTCAGGCGACTAGAGGAATCCTATATAAGAAGTTTGAGATATAGCTTAAAGATCAACTCATTCTTGTTCTCATGCTCTAAGTGTTTCTTCGCCTTCTATGCTACGATATACTGCGGCATGTGCTTCATTTTTAATCGACGACGCATAGAATAACATTTTATTTATTTTAGTGTTTCCTTATTTATTTTGATTGTATTTAAAATTTTTAGATTCTTTTTGATAAGATTTCTCTCCTCAAGAAAAATTAGAAATAAAAATTATATTTTATGAATGCCAATTTACATGCTTAAACGGTTAGCTAAATATATTATATGTTTTTATACCTTTGTCTTATTTCATTAGATCAATCTAAATAAATTTTATTTTCATTATATTAACTCTGATTGATTTGACTATTTTAATTAGTATCTACTCTTTTTAAATTCATAACGTTATTCATCTACAGGGTCCATTTTGATCCTATGAATATTCCCTTTTAAGTTCTCAATGGTTAGACTCACATAAATCATTTTGCTACTCTATAATTTATTCCGCCATGATTGATACATTCCTTTCCTCTCATCCTCTTTACTCCTTTTCTGCCCCCAGGACTATGGAGCAGTAGGATCGTTAGTAGTTAACTCAGATATCCACGGTTCGATCCCTAGCTACGGCGTATTTTATAGGAATTTTTCTTCCAAATGGGGCGCGAACCCTGGGACGCTGGGCTTCTAGACTGCCCACCGCGAGCGCTTCCTGATTTACCCTGGTGACCGGTGGGAAACTTTCGTGGGGTCGGGCCGGTCACCCCAGATTCAATTTGTCTGCTACCTGGTTCATCATTTTTTTTTTCTTTACTCCTTTTCGCTTATCGTTCTCCTACGGACTGGATCGGATGGTCATAAGTTCGAGAGCCTACTGGCATTAATTTTCTGTTCTGCTGACATTAATTCCTTTTCTCTTATCGACCCTGATTTATCCCCGATTTCATCAAAATCATAGGTTCGAGGGTCACCAATTGTGTACGGGGATAAAATCCTGATCTGCTGGCATTAATTCCCTCGACCCCAGGCGTCTCACCATACCAGTAATAATCGTAGTTTACCTCCCTCTAAAAATCTATGAGGCTGAGACCAGGGGCCGCTAAAGTGACGATTCCACCATTTTCGTCCTTTTCGCTTATCATGTAGTAATATTATGAATCAATCTTATTTTAATGTAATACTTAATTTTATATATATATATATATATATATATATATATATATATATATATATATATATATATATATATATATATATATATATATATATAGAGCATTGCTATGCTGCGGACCGCGCCCTACGAATCGCGTGTGCGACAACGCCTGATGCCTGATCGGTCCCGTGACCGATCAGGCACCACCTGATCGGTCCCGTGACCGATCAGGCACCACATGATCGGTCACGGAGAGGCTCGGCGAGTCCTCCGATCGTACCGGTGGCCTTCGGCCGCCACCCCCAAACAAAACTATAACCCAGGAGGTGAGCGATGAACCCTAGGGAGTACGGTGAACCCGTCGGGGTACAGTGATCGGTCACGGAGAGGCTCGACGAGTCCTTCGATCGTATCAGCGGCCTTCGGCCGCCGCTCCCAAACAAAACTATAACCCAGGGGTGAGCGATGAACCATAAGGGGTAGGGTGAACCCGTCGAGATACGCTCCCGAGCCTTCTCGAGCCCCTCCGTAACCGATCAGGCAATGCCTAATCGGTCACGGGACCGATCAGGCGTGTTACGCACGTGATCTGTAGGGCGCGATCCGCAGCAGAGCAAACTCGTGTGTGTGTGTGTATATATATATATATATGAGTGATGATAGGGAGAGTGAATTTGGGAGAGTGAATGGGAGAGTGAATGACGTGGCAGTTATTGTATACACGTCCGATCGACGATCGGACACCACCGGCGGCCTTCGGCCGCCACCCCGAACCAAACTATACCCTGGGGGGCACGGTGAACCCGTCGGGGATCGCCACAATTGCGATCTCGCATCATTGACCGTCAATTTCGATGGGTTCACCGTTGCCGGCGATCCTGACGAGTTCACCGTCCTCCCAAGGTATAGTTTGATTCGGGACGACAATCAGAAGCCGCCGGTGGTGTCCGATTGTCGATCGAACATGTGCATATTAGCTGGACGTCATTCACTCTCCCATTCACTCTCCTAAATTCACTCTACCAATCATTACTCTATATATATATATATATATATATATATATATATATATATATATATATATATATATAGCTCGGTTAATTTTGGAGATAGATCATTGTCATTCTTGATTTGTTTATTGGATAAATTTGAAGTATGATTTATACTCACTTAGAGTTTGATTTTTAAATATTTATTTTTATTAAGATTCAAACATTGATTCTCTTATTTATTTCTTTGAGTATTTATCATTAGACTTTTTGGGCAAAATTATAGATAAAAAGGTAATTTTGGAGTAAGAATCCTCATTTGTTGCATTGCAAATTGCACAAATAACTTTTTTGCTTGAAAAATAAAATTAACAATTTAAACGGCATAGAATATCTACACAATGCATATTGCTTTATTATTAAGAAGTAAATTAGTTATATTAATAATGTATCGAGCAATAATGCTTCTTCGTATAATAAGTTCGAATCTTACACTGAGTATGAAACTAGACATTAATTTATGCAAAAGAATTGATTTTATTTTCATTGTTGAATATACCATATTGATAATCTCTTAAGCAAAAACAAAATTAAATTAAATCTTGTGAATGTATTTGAAAGAATAATTTTGTACCTTGCTAAAATAATGATCTTTATTTAT
Organism: Boesenbergia rotunda; assembly: GCA_024364735.1. Lineage (NCBI taxonomy): Eukaryota > Viridiplantae > Streptophyta > Magnoliopsida > Zingiberales > Zingiberaceae > Boesenbergia > Boesenbergia rotunda. The sequence continues at coordinate 677,147 of JAGFNQ010005005.1, forward strand.
TTATTTATTTATTTTTGATTTACAATATATATTGTTTGTGTCTGACTAATCCGCTTGGCTGACCGCCCTGCCCCACAGTCTTCAACGAGAGTCCCCACCGGTCAACGAGGGTAAATTGCGGGACGGAGACACGTGGCGACTTCACCACTGATGATATTGGTACCCGATGGCCCAACCACGCAGTAGTCTGTGACGATTTCTTCCGTCAGCATACTCCGCGTTCTACCAGGGAAGAATCGAATCAGAAAAATGAGGGATCACCCAAGCGAGTGACTACCAATTGTCGAATTGAATTATCATGATTTATTTCTAAAAAATCTAGCACATGGTCATTCTTTATCCCAATTTTCTAAGAGATCTAGGCACATACGAAATTGAGCTCAAATTTACCCAAAACAAAAACAAAAACAAAAGTTATTTCACTTACAATGAGCATTTTGTCAACCATCCTCCTCATGTACTAACAGCACTGTTCAACTAAGATTGAATTTTGTTTTTTTTTAATAATCGAGTAAATTTTGGAGATATCCTAGCTCTCTCCTGATTTGTCCATCGAGTAAATTCGAAAATACAAACAAATCCATATCCAACTGTCTTAATTGAAATTCGATTTGTGAATAGTTGGGAGTCTGTTGGAAGCTTTTGCCGCTTCACCATTCTTTGTACTTTGTTTAACGGATATCCGGATGATTAATTATTATAGTAATTCCTGACTCAAGTCATCTTGGGTATGATCCGACATTATAAGTTACTCTAACAAAAAGTGACCTCAGTCTCGACAACAATAGGAATATGATTTGATAGAGTGGCATAATTGTTAAATCAGCATCAACTTGTTTCAAGGAATCTAAAAGGGGTTTCCCATTTTTAATGAACTTATGCACATGCTATTAATTTTATAACAAATCTTGCACAACTGTAAACTCAATATTAAATGATATTTGTAAAAGAACAAAAACTAAATATTTGTTGTTATCTCATGATCAAGTAAGTCCTAATTTAATCATTTTATCACTAATTATATTAAAAAGTAATTATGCTCACTCTAGACGTCTATCACAATCCATCTCTAAATTATACAAGGAGAGATAAATCACAGAGTCTAAACCCTAATTTAATAATTTTTTCAGTAAAAGTGATTAAGCTCACCCTAGACGTCACTCACAATTCATTCTCAAATCATGAAATTTGCTTATAGCCAACCACCAAATAACTACGGGTTGGAGATTTTTTTTCCGAATACATGTACCCGTCGAAAATTGATCCATGCTATATTATAACAAATTTATCACTCTCTAACCAACTGGACATCCAATAATTTTATCACTATTATAGCAAAAATTAATTACGCTCATCACAAACGTCCCTTATAGTCTATCCCAAAATTAAGTGAAGGGAGACAAATCACAGAATCAACTTATAACTAACGACCAAGTGATTAGGAGATGAGGAGTTTTTTTCGTGAGGACATACACTTATCGAAAATTAATCTATACTCCATTATAATAATTTTGTCACCCACTAACTACCGGAGCACCATTGAGATAATAATCTTATCACTAAGATCATATAATGTGTAGAATTGATAATGCACTTACTGGATTGATTATAAAATGCAAAATACATAGTATATAGCAGGGATGGAGGGGGCAACGACACGGTCATCCCCCTTCTTAATGTAAACTTATATTTTTCATTCCTTCAATATTAAATTTATATTAGCATGACTTAGCCGTTAATCCTAATAAAAATGGATTATTGACGCATTAAAAAAAAACAAACTCAGTGGAGGAATTCCCACAATGTCAAGTTTCTACCTGATACTCGAGTTGACATCAGCTGAAAATGATGAAAATTCACTTCACCAGACTCTGACACTGTCAAAAGACTCCATTCAATGTTTTTAAGCCTCAAGAACGCCCAAAATGCCAATAACACTCTGCAAACCCTAGATTTTGCATGCTTAACAAAATTTCAGCGGTGAGGACAACAGAATTAGGGTTATACAGTTTGATGAGGAGCAATTAGATAATATTTACACTATAAACAAAAAAAGTACTAAAGAGGCATTGCAAAACTCCGAAGAACAAAGTGATTAAAAGCACGACTATACACTAAGCTCGCGCACATAGTTCAAAACTATCAAGAAAACTTGAGCGCCCAAGAATAGGAATTAATTGAAGATAAAAATGTCACATCATCAAATAAATGAATGTGAATGAATCTGATTTTAATGTACCTAAACTCTTTGAAAAATAAAATAACCCCCAAACAAAACCCTTTATCAGCAGCAGGTCAAAAAGCTTGCCTTCCTAGAGTCCCCATTGACACTGGACAAAAGGAGCAAATATAAATAATGCCTCTATTGTTTCCCAGCAACAATTTTATAGATGAATGAATGGACTTTCTAAAGAGCCTAAAACAAGAACATATTGCTCAAGCATCATTTTGCCTAAAGAAAAGCATCCAACTTTTTTGCTTTCAATGATGATGGTGGTAAGAAGTCATCTAACCGGAGATTTGAGCTAACTCGGATCTCATTCAAGACGGAATCTCCTCTTTCCAACTTTATGGTCTCAAATATGTTACCAAGCACCTCTGCTGCTAGGCCAATCTCTCTTAGTTGGCCTGGCTCTTCACCTCCTTCGAGTATCAATCTTCCAATCTCTCTCAAAGCTGCCATATCTTCCAAAATAGTTTTGGCAAAAATGCAACCGAGAAACTCTGCTGCTCTAGGTGCATCATTTACAGCATCCTCCAATGAAGCAAGAACAGATTCAAACCTGATGATAATAGAGAAATGATCAGTAAAGATTGCACCAATCATTTAAAAATGCAGCTGTATTGTCACAAATAGTTTCATTTTTTTGCCTTCATACCCCTGGAGTAGTTGCGATTGACTAAGCAAGCAATCTCTAGATTTGCAGAGGTTGATAAGAAGTTTCACTAGGAGATCCCTTTCATTATATGTTCTTTCAAAGGAGTCGGTAACCCATATTGAGATCATAGATGGATAAAAGCTTGGTGCATTCAATTCCTTGATACATAATGCAACTTCCTTCTCATCCTTGGCACTGGAGAAAAAATCCAGTTGATTTAATTGTAAAAGTTTAAAAATACTTCAATAAATGAAAGCAAGCAACCATAAACCATTAATGCATCTACAATTGCTACCAAATAATGGAAGTCCAAACTAACAACATATAAGAAAGCCATTAGTGTTCTTAAATTAAAAATGCATATAAAAGTGAACAAAGTATGACAAACTAAAGAATAGTTAGGCCTTTGAAAGGTTGCACGAACTAAATCGATCAAAAAAGATATATACATATGGAGATACACAAATGGTTGAAGCAATTTGACTATAATGGACTAGCAAGAACATTATTGTGCAATTTGGTATGAGGAATCGGCAACAGATTGAGAACGGTTTAACTTACAGACAGAGAGAACCTTTTTGATGAATGAAAAAATACAGCCAACATCCATTTGAAGAAAGATATTAGGACCCTAATGTTAGGTTTAAGTTTGCTCCCAAACTAGTACTTATTCTACTATGGCAATTCACTCAAGTTCGATCTACACATATCCCTGCAGAGGGCCTTCCCAGCTTTTATTCCCATATACTGGTTGACTAGAACTGGAAAAAGAAACTGAAAAATGCTCTAAAATATCCAGAGAACCTCCTAAAGATTTCTTGTTGGTTTTTTTTTCTGTTCCTAAGATAATTTAACCTTTAGCAACTCAGTTTATCATGGGTAATGAGATCATAATCAAAATAACTTATTTTCATGTAAAAGCAAAATTCCTTGCCCTACTGAGTATTTGGAATCCAATCTCATTCAGTTCATATCTACAACTTATGGAAACTTGTTAATTACATATTTCCTATTCTTAGGTTTCACATTGGATCATGCTTGGAAATAAATTTGTTCGTTGCCAAAATGGTTTTCAAGACATTCTCTTCTTAGACTCTACTCATAAGAGAACTTAATGTCTTAACTTCGATCTACAAGGCCATAGATCAGGATTATCATATTTGGAATTTCCTAAATCAAAAGCTTTAAAGGAATTATTAGAAATGTACTTGTTATTTAAAGATCTTTTTTCATGTTCAAGGTCAACAGCTGAGGATTGTACAATAATTAATCATCATTAGCATCATCAACAACAAGCCATGTTTGTCCAAACTCTTTGGAGTTGAATACATATATCTTATCCCTCCTGAGGTCAATTAAAAGCTATATCAATAGCAATATTCAAATTATTTACATCAATTTTTATTTCACTGACTAATGTGTTGTTTGGCATAGCTTTACCATTTATAGCTCTCACTATAGTAGATTCATGTTCATACCATCTCCGTTTAGTTTTCCTTACTCTATCATCCATTGGAGTTAAGCCTAATTTTTCTTGACTACAGTAGTTTTTAAATCTTTTCTAATGGCAACACACGTCAACTTTATCATTCTAACCAATCAAAATAAGAACTTGCAAAGATAACAATCCAAGACCTGGGCCACTTTGATATTTGATCATCTAAGCTTTAGGTATCTGTGAATGGGTCTCTTCTTTATCATCGCAACCAGCCAAAGAAAACATATGTCCAACTAATCATTATCCAACTAAAAGAATCCTCTAACCATGGAATTGAGATGAACCAAGCAAATAGAGAGCTCTAATAGTGGTTAAACAGATAATAAGAATGAATAACATAGAATATAAAAGTTATCAATTTATATTTTAGATGTTTGCTAATATTGGTTACAAGTGTGGAAAGATTGAACAGAAGCATCATAAGATAAAGCACAATGGTAGGCACAAAAAAAGAAATGTTAATAGGATATCAAATTGATAAAAATAACAAAGGCTATCACTAAACATAGCAATCAGAATTTTTATAGCAAATAAAATTATAAGAACATGATTGATGAAAAAACCTGTAAAACTCTCTAATTGCTGCAATGGATTTTTCTCGCAAGACTTCTTCGGAAAATGCTTTTGTTCCAGAAACTGCAGTTAGGCAGCTACTAGAATTGCCATATAATTGCCCGCCAGGTAGGTCACTTGTTGTAGATCTTTCGAATGTATGGTCTGAAATTTTTACATCTCCACTGCAGTACTGATTGTTCCAGTCTCGATGGCTTAGTTGATCATATGTTGCTCCAAGAGACCTTTCTACTGTATAAATAGTATTTGTACCAGACGACAATCTATGATGTTCACCAGAATTTGGAGAAATTTCAAGCGGTGGTGCGTTAAATATTGACGGGTGTCCACGGATGGACATTCCCCGTGCTAGGCCACCTTGGGGACCAAGTGTAATAGAATCATCATCAGTAGACTTATGTTGGAGGGGAAGTGATGTAGTTCGTCCTTCAAACTGAGGTCTATCCTCTAATCGCGCATCTTGAATACCACAGCCACGAACCTGCAACGGCAATGCACGATGACCACCAACCTGCTGATAACTTGGAGAGCTTAATGGAGCAGACCCACGACAACCATAATCAGCTGCTTGACCACGTCTTGGGACACTACTAATGACAGGGCCACGAGACAATCTGCTAGACTGAGCTTGCCTTTCTTGTGCTGCATCTCTGTGAACCTCATCAATCTTCTTTGGACCCTCAACTTTTCTCCTCTGTTGCCATTTATTCTTTCTAAGATCAATTGCATCTTTCAACATGAATCTTACACGAGAAGATAACTGTTGATTTGTTGAAAGCTTGGCCATCATGTCAAAATATGCATCCATATGTTCCTTTGCCTTAGGGTGATCTATCATTTCACCAATTGTACTCATCAATTTGCATAGTGCCTCAATATCTTCCTCATCAGGATTTTGATATTGACCCAGTAATTTCTTGATACATTCATGCATAATTCTCTCGGTTAACATCTTCTTCTTGTATAATTCTCCAATCAAACGTATATTACCTAACATTCGCCTGCGGGCCTGCAGCCTTTTCGCATCCCTTTCCTCTTTGGACTGCTTAACCTCACCTTCCTCTTCAACATTATTAGCCTCAGCCTGTTCTTTCTCCCCTCTTTCAAATTCCTCCTGGCATTTATTCAGGAGCAATCTTTTAAAAGTTATTTTCTCATTGGCTTCACTGAAATCTGGCAATGCGCTTGCCAGATGAAAACAAAAATTAGCATACATCTCACAGAAAGTTGGTTCCATCAAAGCCTTGTCAAAGATTTGTGAGATGATGCCAGTAAGGGTTACCAGATTATCAATATTAACCTCCTCAACCCGAGTAAAGAGCTTTTCAAAATTTTGAGGAGTCAGCTTGTTAAGGATGGCTTTCAGTTGTCTTTGCTTGCTTCTTCTTCATCAGACACCTTTCCAACTTCATACTTCTTCTCAGCTTGGTGCATTATCTGCAGGGGAGTCTGAGAAGAGGGAATCAAACCTCTTGCTCGTTGCCACCGATCTGCGGCATCAAGATTACCACGTTGTGTACCTCCCTGAGATGCTGGAGATTGCATTGGTCCTAATAGAATCCCTCCAACTTGGCTGGATGCCTGCCGAGGTAGATTCCTTAAAACAACTTGACTACCACCTTGCCCAGGACGAAGACTAATAGTCACATTTCCATCACGACCAAAGGATGCATGTGATTTTGTCCATTTATCATCATCCAACATCCCAATAGGACGGCGGTCTCCCCGAGAAGATGGTCGATCATTGATCCTCCTAGGACTTTGCAATGGTGACTTCCCTTGTGAAAAAATCAACAATACATCCAATATATCTGAACTTTTGTCAAAATCAGCAGGAAGCTGAGTAAAATGTTGTGAGAGAGTCATTAAGAAATCTCTCGAGTACTTCCAAGTAGTGGCTTTGCAAACATCTCCATCACATTGCTTTCTTGCCTCATCAGCATCCTGCCCATGTTTTGGTGTTTTTAGCTTAGGATTAGAAATATCAATTGCATTTTCCCAATCATCTAACTCAGCCTTATTCTGCAAATCTTGATCACTTGAAAGCACGTTCCTTAGTAGGACACAC